>VSMD01091133.1:0-67309 GCA_008750895.1 Mirza zaza | reverse complement strand
GTGCCACACTGGTTTTTTTAAGAGCTCATTCTGAAACCCTGGATTCATTCATCCATCTATTTTGTAGAGTGAGGGTTAGCACTGTTTGTTGTTGTTGTTGTTGTTGTTGTTGCTGTTTTTGGTAAAAGGAATAATAGAAAATCTTTTAGTCTTTAGGGACATTTCATCTCTGACTCATGTAACTCTGCCATCGTGGCCTGAAAGTGGCTATCGACAATTCATAAATGAATGGGTGCATCTATGTTCCAACAACACTTAATTTACAACAGAGGCACTGGATCACTGGATTCAGGCCATAGGTTGCTGTTGAAGTCTGCATGGTTGACTACGGTTCACTGCATTCCATCTGCATTGCAGCACAAAACAAAGAGAAATATAAGCTATAGAAATGTGTTGTGGTGTTACAAGTCCAAAGTGACACTATTTTATTTCCATGCCATAAAAGTCCAAAATGACACTATTTTATTTCCACTCCCAGTCCAAACTTATTATCATACTTAGTTGGAGATACTGAGAAATGAGCAAAACTTAAAGAAAAGAGGAAGAGATAAAGAACATTGAAGGACAAAATCAACACAAATGCTTCACTGGCTTTATACCAAAATCTTGCCATTGATTACCCGTGTAACAAATGATCAATATGCTGATAATTACAACTGATTATATGCCTATTAGTATTTTAGAAATCCCTTTGTTAGCTCATTTTTGTTGTGAAAACATTCAAATATATAAAAAGTTGAAGGAATTATACAGTAAACATTCAAATACTCATCACTTAGATTCTATGACATATATAGTTATGTATTTTTATCACATATCTATGCACCAATGTGTCTTTCTGTCCAAAAATGAATGCATCTTTTTTTAATGCCTTCAAAGTAAATTTCAGCCAGCAATATACCTTACTCATGAGCATGTCTTCATGAATGGAATTAGAGTTCAATTTTTTATTACAGTTTGTTATTTTTTGAGGTAGAATTTACATATAATAAAATGGAAATATTTTAACTGCACCATTCAGTGAGTATTTTCAAAAACACAAGCTTTTGTAACCTCATTTATTTCAAGATGTAGAAATTTTAATCATTCCCGAAAGTTCTATTATGCCCTTAATCCCCCCTACCCAGTAACCTCTATTCTCACTATTTTCACTATAAAGTACTTTTAACTATTCTAGAACTTCATATAAATAACATCATGTAAAGGAAATAGGATGGTGTGTCATTCTATAGCATGTGCTTATTTCTTCTCTTTTTCTTTCTCTCTCTCTCTGTCTTGATTAGTATCAAAACATGGGTATCTTTTAGTATGAAAAAGAAGGTAATGGAAGAGAAATATTAATACCAATGAAAAGTAACAATGAGAACTACAACACTGTGTGTGTGTTTCATTAGCTTCTCAGATATCAATATTCCAGATAATTAATGAGGAGTTACTTTGGTAACCATCCAAATCCATCCTTCCTTCTTTCCTTCCTTCCTTCCTTCCTTCCTTCCTTCCTTCCTTCCTTCCTTCCTTCCTTCCTTCCTTCCTTCCTTCCTTCCTTCCTTCCTTCCTTCCTTCCCTTCTCTATCATTAAAGGATTTTTTTTAGCATTGTACGGCATTTTATTTTTTTATTTCAGCATATTATAGGGGTACAAATGTTAAGGCTATGTATGTTGCCCTTATCCCCCCTCCTCCCTCGAGTCAGAGCTTCAAGCGTGTCCATCCCTCAAATGGTGCGCATCACACTCATTATGTATGTATGTACTCATCCTCTCCCCTCCACCTGCCTGACACCCGGTAAATATCGTTCTTATATGTTCATTTAGGTGTTAATCAGTGAAACAAATTTGCTGGTGAGTACATGTGGTGCTTGTTTTTCCATTCTTGGGACACTTCACTTAGTAGAATGGGTTCCAGTTCTATCCAGGAATATACAAGAGGTGCTATATCACCATTGTTTCTTATAGATGAATAGTACTCCATGGTATACATATACCACATTTTATTAATCCACTCATGTGTTGATGGGCACTTCAGTTGTTTCCACATCTTTGCAATTGTGAATTTGTGTTGCTATAAACATTTGAGTGCAATTTTTAACAAGGTAAAATCACTCTCATACAGATAGGAAATAAAAATGTGGTAACAATTTTACTTAACTCATTATTAATGAATGCATAGGGCAGATGTTAGAATTGGTTTAAAGAAAAATCCGAAGAACCGACACATTTATAAATCAGGAATATGAATGAGCAAATAATGCAAAACTGGCTTCTGCCACCATGATAATGTGAAATCAACTGAACCTTTACCTAACAGAATTTATTTGCCTAACTGTAAACCAGAATGACTTTGCATTGTCATCAGTTATACACAACTTACCAAGCTGCAAAATAGCTAAAAGGCAATGAAAGACACGGGGGCCCACAATAATCAGAATCAGCAATCCAAGACAGTGTGCTCTAAGAATGCATTGTTTTCATTGAAGTACATTATTTTCTTTCATCTGGCTATCATATATCTATGCCAACTGACTTACTTTAATTTTTAGAACATCCCCATGGCAAATAGAGAAATCTGACCTATGGTAAACTTCCCTACTCCCACCGACTATATTGAGAAATGACTAATCAAAATGTGTGGTTAATACAAACTTTCTCTCTCATTCCTCCCTCAAAAATCATCTTAACATCCTAGGAGTTAAACTGTTGAATCAATGGCATAAATATTAATTAAAAGATGGAAAAAACTCGAGCAATAAAAATCTTTTTGTCTTTGGCCTTATAACCTAAATCTTTCTTATACCTGCATTTGGTTACTGCTTAGCTTCAACAAAGTATTTCTTTAAGCTCTTATTTAGTTGTCATATACGTTCTTCAAATACCTACTAATACCCATGCAATAGATCGTAAACTCAATTTTCTTTTGTTTAAGAGTTATTTTTAAAGTGATTTATTGCAGACATGATATTTCTTGCAAAAATTCAGAATAAAAAATTAATCCTGGCGGGGCGTGGTGGCTCACACCTGTAATCCTAGCACTCTGGGAGACCAAGGTGGGCGGATTGCTCAAGGTCAGGAGTTCAAAACCAGCCTGAGCGAGACCGAGACCCCGTCTCTACTAAAAATAGAAAGAAATTAATTGGACAACTAAAAATATATAGAAAAAAAATTAGCCGGGCATGGTGGCGCATGCCTGTAGGCCAGATACTTGGGAGGCTGAGGCAGCAGGATTGCTTGAGCCCAGGAGTTTGAGGTTGCCGTGAGCTAAGCTGATGCCATACCATTCTAGCCCAGGCAACAAAGTGACACTGTCTTAAAAAAAAAAAAATCCTATCACTTATTGAGTAAATAAAAAATCCTGCTGACTAAAAGTCCCCCTCTGTATTGACATATAAGAGAGGGAAACGCAAATGATTATTGAGTAATTCAGTCTGAATGCGTGCATGCAGGTAGCATTCTCAAGAGACTACAAAATCTGAGTAGAGTTTAATGCAAATTTAGATAGCAAAGTAGAGGAAAAAACAAATAAAATTTCTCTTACTTCCTTAAGAGAAAGATGGATGCATCTTTTGATAGAACCTTGTATGTCTCATGAGAGGTTCCCGAGGTAAATTTTGTCAGCTATGTGTTCACTTTTCCAAGGATCAGAAAAAAGGTCCTTGACCTTGCATCGCAACACCAAAAGGCTGGGCTTCTTATCAGGCCCAGCCTTTTGGTGTTATATTTTCAAGGAAATACTCTAAGGGAAGGGGAAGAGGAGGATTTCTGCCCCTTTTTGGAACAAAGAAAATTTCATCATTTTATCCTTATATAAGATATCAAAGAATCCAGTGTAAATTTAAACCCAATTAGTATAAAAAAGATCAAGAACCAGAGCTTGGTACACTATTACTTTATAGCATCAACAAGTATGCAACTCATTTTATTTCTGCTATGTACATAGAAAACCATACCATTTTAAGCATTGGTACTTAGTATAATTATATTATAATTAATTCAGTATCTAGTACAAGTTTACATTACTTATTATGCTATATCCTCTGTTTTATAGAAGTGATTTCTCAAAAGCTTTATCCCTTTCAGTTTAATCAGTATATAAATCAGCATATAAACAAAAAAAATCTAAATTTTATTTTGAAATGAGTTTTGCCACCACAGATTCTTAACTTTTAGAGTAAAATTATTAATGCTTTCTTACTCTTGTAATTTCTTTCTTGGATATATGTATTTTGATAGTAGTTTAGTAGTTTTCCTTGAAATAAAATTAAATAGTTTCCTTTCCCCAAAAAACCTACTATTGTCAGAAGCCTAATCAAAAAGTGATGTTGTAATGCGTTTTTAACTATGGCAATGAACGATAAATTTAAACAAACAGTAGATGCTGTGCTGGGTGAACAACATGGTCCCTGAGATATTTCAATTTAAATGATCACTGTAGGAGACAGCTTGTGAAGCTGCCATTTACAGTAGAGTGCTGTATAGATGCAATCCAGCAAAATGTCAATTAGATTTTCAACTCATGTTAGTGAAATGTGAACTGTAATGACCCTGTCCAGTTTCCATGTGAAATAATATTCCTTATGCAATGGTGAAGAGCATGTTCATTGTGGCATCAAACCACGCAGAGCGTGTCATGATACAATCAAATCTAACATTTGCAAATTGTCTTAAGTGACTAAATAATTATTATAATTATTTCTTTTAATGTTAGTTCTAAAGAAAAGTTCCTTTTAACAAATGTCGAATAAGTTTTCCTTAAATACCTTGGAAATATAATGCCATGGTAAAGGTATTAATAAAACCCATTACTGTTCTAGTCTTAATTAGACAATAATTTAAGTTCTAATTATTTCAATCTTGGCCTTTTCTGACAATTTCTTGAAGCCTTTTCACATTTATCAGTGTGAGGGAAAGTAAGCTTAATTCATAAAACTCCAAAGAAGAATTAATTTCAGAAGTTTTAAATTGTAAATATGTTGGACCTAATTTCTCGCATTTATTAAAATGCATCCTCAATCATTTCAACAAAACATTTATTTCATCCTAGTACACACAATGTATTTTGAAAATCTGAAGTGAATAACTCCATGTAAATATGCCTTTAGGTAGCTGTGCAGTCAAATAATTGTCTGTCTCTTCATAAAGCAAAATGCTTCGCTGTTGCTAATTGGTTTAAAAAAGGAAAAGTTAATTTTCCCTAAGTGGAACAGAGCGAAATAAGAGAAGATTAGTAAGTCGTTATCGTTTGTGTACTGCATTTTTCAATTGGAACACTGGTAGCATTTACTCATAAAAGTAAGAAAAAAATCCCGAAATGATCATTTAAGTCTCTATACCAAATTTTATCACTGGAATTTAATATATTTCTTTCCTTATATCATTTCTATTTTTCCATATTTTATCATTATAATAAACAACTTCTCACAGACATCTATAAATTAATTTCTGAGATTTTTCCAACAAATATATTTCTAAGAAGTAGAATTACTCAGCCCCAAATAATGAATATTTAAAGTCAGTTAATGTACATTGCATTATAGCTTCTGATAATATTTATAAATCCACCATTGACAATATTGAATATCACCTCCTTAATCTTTGTCATCTTAATAAATAAAAATTAAAGTTTCTTAATAAATAAATATTTTTTAGATTACTAGTGAAGTTGACTATTTTTATGTAATTATCAGGCACTTATAATTCCAATTCCTTGAAAATACAATTTAATATCAAATTTCCATTTTTCTTTTTTCTTCGATATGTAAACATTAGTAACATTGAATATTTTTCATTAATATCTGTTGCAAAATTGTTTCCTGTGTGCCTGTTAGTGGTTAGGTACATTTTGCCTATGTCCAACACATGGGACACCTGTTCTCAATATTTCTGCCCTCAGGGTAGAATTTTCATTCTATGGATGATTTTATCTGTGCTCTGTCTTCTCTGCTCATCTCCACTACTCCCTCATCATTTCTGTGCAATGTTACTAGCTTTCGGCTAGGGCAGCTCTGGAAGTGGCTCTGTGGTTACCATAGTTATTTTTCCACTTACGCATACTTAGAAGTTGGACAAATTTTCTTTGTCCTAGTTAGACTGTAGGTGTGGGTCATGGACGATTTTATTCGTTCTCCTCACATCTATGTAAAGGATATGTGGAGAGTTTCAATCTTCGGCAGCTGCCATTACGCAAGGGAAATTTTTCCTTAATGGTTTTTGAAACAAAAGTGCTAAAGCAGTAAAGACATATCTAAAAGTTCAATGACTCACTTAAACCCTGTATTTTAAGAATATGTCCAGTATCTTAAATAGTTTAATCTATTTCCTTTATGACTTTAAACTACAATGCTAGTATTTGTTGCAGAGAACCTTGACTGCAACTGATAGAAGCAGGTTTTTGTTCAGATTTTTAATCTTTCTCAGCCCTTGATCATATTAGTCACTTAGAAAAACAAATTAATGATATATTTGGCATATTTCTTAAAGTAATACTTTCTAGAGTCAAACGTAGCAAAACAGTCAACTTAGAATTGTCTGTAACTATGTTTCAAATTGAAACATTTAATTATTCAACTTTGAATATGATATGTACTCGGATGTGGTTTCTGTAATAAATATACCCCAAATCATTGTTTTAGTCTCATTTTTTATACTAAAATGTATCTTCAGCAAGAAATATCTTCACAATTGTGGTGTTCACATTTAGTCCAAATATATGGAAGGATTTTGGACTAAATCCTAGTCCAAATTTCCTACAACACAGAAAATTTGATATTTTTCTCAGAATCTCCAATTGTAAAAATTTTTTAATGTAGTAGAAATAAAGAACAAATGAGCCAGTTGAAGGTGAAACCTGATCTTTGACAAAGGTATTTTGCTTTGATCCATCCATAAAGAGAAATCTTAGGAAAAGCTTCCCATGTTGTCCTCATCACTGATAGAAGAAATATGAATTTTGAATACTTTTATAATTAAACATTATGAATTTTCTGATTAACAAAAATTAAAGGTCAGTATATGCAGTAAGCACTAATTAAAAGTGTTTCATAAATGCCAAAACTTTGAGAATCACTGATATAAAATGAAGATTTTTACTGGATTTCTCCCAAATATTTATGTTATTTTTCAAATAACATTTAATAACTAATATCTTGAATAACACACACATACACACAAAAAATCCACATACACACTTATCTTATTTATTGTTTGTCTCCCCCAACAAAATAGAAAAGTACCATGAAGCCAGGTATCCAATACAGTATATTTAGCAGCTGAAAACAAGCTCATGTCTCCAATTAAGCAGTCATTACTGATTTATTGAATAAAATAATGAATACAGTTTATATTCTGTAATTATTATTATTTCTATTTCTGTTTTTTTGGTTTATATATTTCAATTTATGACTGCTATTACAAATTTTGTGCATTGTCCCTTTACCAATATAAAGTTATCATCTTTGTTGTTTAATTAGTTTTGCCATAAAGTCTATGTAGTTTAAAACTAATATTACCAACCCTGATGAATTTTTATTCTTTCATTTGATAAGTATGTGGCCTATTCTTTTAGCTTTAATTTTTCATTATATATTGTTCTAGTATGTCCTGTACACTATTCCTTAAATTCCAAATGGTGTCCTTATTAAATCTATATTATTTCTACTATATTAGATTTTATATTTGGTCTTTGTTTAAGAATTATTTTTGATATTTGTCTTGATTTTAATAACTATGTATGGAATTATTATTTAGATATCTCTGGCTCTATTTACAGACTGTCCTTGATTAATCTTATTGTAGTTGTAATTAATCTTATTTTTGTAATTGATTTAGTTGTAATTAATCTTATTGTAAACCATACATTTCTAAGAAATTAATTCTATAAATTTTATGGGCCATTGATATTTTAAATCATCTTTTGGTTTCCTGCATTAATTAAAATGATTTAGCAGGGTCCAAAATTTTGAGATCTACAAAATTTACTCCCAAAACTCTAAGCATTGTTTCTGTATCTTTTCCATTTAATCTTGCAGAGGACAAACATGAGCTAATAGCAGTTTGCTATTTGTTGATAGTCATTATTTTTCTAGCAAGTTGTTTGCATACATTTTTACTTTATTATTATATTTCCTAAATTTTAGATGAGATAATAGATTTGTGTGTCATTCTCCTTTCATTAATATTATCTGAAACATTTCTCTTTCAGTGTTCTATTTTCTATTGTTAACATCTTTAGTTTTTAGTTTTAATCTTCACTTAATATTCTATGTCTGTTACATTTTCTATTGCTATTTTTATCACTTTGCCTTTCAGGTACATATTCCAAAATTTTTGTTCATTGATTTATTAAATCTATTTTAATACTCATTGCTTGCTTTTAAGTCTAAAAGAATGGAATTTAATTTTACCTTTTAGCTGTTAGCTTCCTAGCAATTTTCTTTCTTATCACTCAGAAAATTTTCCACTTATCTTGTTTATATCCTGTTGTCTTTCATTTCAGCCTGTTTTCTCCTGTGGATTTCTGTACCTATTTCATGAAAACAATCTCTATCAGTATTACATTGAACACAAATAACCATTTTCAGATTTTTTCCCTCTTGTTATAGAAATAAATTATTTTCAGAGGGTTTTTTTGTCTCTGAGGCTACAAAATAATGTTCACTTTATTGGATGTTGAAGTAGCTTTATTCAAAACTCACTACCTTCTTGCCTTTATATTCATACTTCATTGATGAAAAATCTAAGTCCATGTAAACATTTGACAACAAAGTGTGTTTGTAAACTTGCACTGATGTCATATTCATTTAAATATCATGAAATCTTTTTCTCAGATATACAACCATAGAGCACATTCACAATGCCTAAAGTAATTATCATTAACTAGTAGAATTTATTAACTGTTCTGCTTACCTTAGATGGAAATATCTCCTAAGCTATTTTTTTGTTTGTTTGTTCTCTGAAGCTCTACTTTGAGGCACCATTTGAGAATGAAAGCCCTTGTAATATACTTCTACTAGCAATATTACTCTGTATATATCAGTTTTCACAAGTAAACTCTATCTTCGAAAGTACCACCACTTACACTGCCCTCCCTGCCTAATTCATCAGAATCAACCTTTCCATGAATTTATGTAGAATAGAAGCTGATTTTGAGGGAAGGGTTGTAAAATCAGGCTTCTACAGTAAAAACAATTCTCATAACTATAGAGAATCCTATCTTCAATCTTTTTTTCACATTTAGTGAGTAGATTTTGTTATTTATTTATTTTTTATTTCAGCATATTATGGGGGTACAAATGTTAAGGTTATGTGTATCGCCCATGCCCCCCTCCCCCCTTGAGTCAGAGCTTCAAGCATGACCATCCCCCAAACGTTTCACATCTCTCTCATTATGTTTGTATATTGTCATCCCTCGAATCCTATCTTAAATCTTAAAACAGTCAGCAAACATGTAAAACCTCTTCTTACTTCTTACCCTACCTTTGAAGCTAGAAGGTTTTCTCTATTTTAGAGAGTACATAGCACATTAATTGAGTGTCTCATAAAAGTCAGTTTATTCTTATTGTTAGAATGCATTTCAGTTTCTAATGACTGGTTGATATTAGTTTAAAATTTCAGTACTATGGTACATATTATCTTTAATTCTTCCTCTTTAATTTTTGTGGTAAGCTATGTGATGCTAAACTGGGAAGTTTATTACTAGATATGATTTTATGTAATAAATTTTTTGCATGCAAAATTAATAACTTTTTTCTTCTATTATCAGAAATATTAAAGATGATATTCAAACATAGAATAAATGTTATATGATACTTGTTCAGATTTGGTAGTGGACATTTTTTTTTTTTTATTTCGACATATGATGGCGGTACAGATTTTAAGGTTTCAATAAATGCCCTTTCCCCCCCTCCCCCCACAAGTCTGAGTCTCCAGCATGACCATCCCCCAGACGGTGCACTTCTCACTCATTATGTATGTATATACCCATCCCCCCCTGTCCCCCTGCCCAATACCCTATTACTGTAGTACCTATGTGCCCACTTAGGTGCTGCTCATTTAATACCAGTTTGCTGGTGAGTATATGTGGTTCTTGTTTTTCCATTCTTGGGATACTTCACTTAGTAGTATGGGTTCCAGCTCTAACCAGGAAAATATTAGATATGCTATATCATCATTGTTTCTTAGAGCTGAATAGTACTCCATGGTATACATATACCACATTGGATTAATAAAATGTGGTAGTGGACATTTTTGAATATGATAACAGTTGTACTAAATCAACTATGGTATTCCACAGAGAAAATATTGACATGAAAAAATATATAACCAAGAGAAAAATCTATATTTAAATTTACATATTACAAATTATTCAAATACAATTTGGAAAAATAAGATAGCTTCTCTAAATTACAGTTTTATTGCCTGTCGGATGAGAAAAGACTGCTTCACAGGAAGATAATGAGAGTGAAATGAGACAAAAATTTTAACAGTTTTTATTGAGGTACAATTGACATACAACAAATTGCACATAATTAAAGTATACAATTTGATAATTTTTGACATATGTGTACACCTGTAAAGCCATCACTGTAATCACGATAGTGAATGTATATGACAACCCCCAAATTTTCCTATTTCTTTCTGTAGTCTTTCTGTTGTTGATCATCTTCATAGTACCCTGGGTTACCACTGATCCCTGCTATCTAGCACTATACATTATTTTGAGATTCACCCATATTGAAGTATGTATTAATAGTTCATTCATTTTTTTTTATTAGGCAGTATTCCACTGTTTAGATATACCCCATTTTATTTATTCATACACTTGGAGTTGAAGATTGGGATTTTCCTAATTGTTGGTTATTACAAGAAGATCTGAAAAGAGCTTTCATGTGCAAGTTTTTGTATGAGTTTGCGATATCTTCTTCTGGTGAAAGGAGAAGATATATGTTTAACATTTTAAAAAATAAGACAATTTATATGAAAGTTTATAGGGCATCATGAAGTTCAGCCTAAATGTGTGTCATTATGATGTTTAGAAACTTTCTTATTTTGGCTAGTCAATGTAGTATGACTGAAAATATTCTATTCAAATTTAACAAGAAATAGATTATTAAATCAACGTGAACATGTTATGATACAGGATTCTCAAAAACCTTGGGGAAGTCTTGAAAGACAGTTAAAAATGGATCAGTTAAATGTTCTACTGGAACATATTTATGAAAGAAACGTCAACACATTTTGAGAAAATATATGGATATGTGTTCAGTAATTAAATTTAACTAGGTAGTGTCATACACGAGGTAGATCATTTTGTTTTTCATAAGAAGTCATTAACTTTAACATCCTAAACTATTGTTATATATATTATCTCAACTAATATATTTATGAAACAGAAAATTCAGTATTAATACATTTTCTCTTTAACATATAGAATTAAAGAAATTTAGATTCATAGAAAATCAAGATTAAATATAACAGATGTAAATGTAAACATGGAAACAAGGTGGAATATTCAGGGGTCGCATTAAGGCTAATGCAGACTGGCAGCAATAGCCTGGATTCATAAGCATCTTGCTTGCTTTAAAATGGTTATTTGAAGTGATGATGATACTTTAAGGGTTTGTTAAATTTTACATTAAAAAGGTAGAGTAATTTGGTCTATACTTTTAATCATTTACATTATAAAATTTAAAGTACTCCAAATGAATAATAATCTTACACTATCTAAAAAATGATATTTGCTGCTTAATTTTTGGTGATACCAGGTAAAAGAGAGATTAAGCTAAAATTTCAGAGCATATAACATGAGAGACAAATTCAAATGAGATGAATAGGAAGAAACAAAGACCAGCAATAATAAATAAACAATGAGAAGTTGTTAAACTCAATCATTGCATTTCAGAGATTAACTGAAGACCAGAGTGCTAGATTAATTTCCTTAAGACCATTCCATGTGTTAATAGCAGAATTTTGATATATCAACAAAAGGTTTTGTGCACATTCATTTATAGTTTGCTAGCATCATCACCTTTATGTCATCTGATAAGATGCTCATGTAAACTCTGTAACACATTTTAGAAGAATAGCTTCCCACTTCCCATTTATTATTTATCCACTCAAGTATAACACTTTTAATGTTCAAAGTTCCTATTCAGAAATTTTGGAAACTCCACCTCCTCTAGTAACTCATTGTACTGTTAGAGATAAGAAGCTTTTTAACAAAAGAACACAGCCCAGCCTGGCATCACAAGAGACAGTTTTCTTACCTCAATCCAAAATTACTGATAGAAAATTCAACTCCAATGAAGCTCAAAGCTTGCTCATGGTCCTCTCTGTGCCCACAGAGTTTTACTCAAACAAGCTCTATATCGTCTCTTCTGAGCTTGTAATATGAGCGGTAGAATAAATGGCAGTACAAAGTAAGGGCTCAGAGAGCTGGGCATGGGTGATACACCCTTATTTGCTGTGTGATTCTGAGCTTTTCTTTCTTTTTTTTTTTAGCTACTGATTTCTAGTATAGGTATTATTATAGGTATTATTATAACTCCTTCCTAGTGTTGTTTTAATGATACTATCTAGTCTTATAAATTATCTAGTACAGGAGGCACAACTGTATATTTTTCATAAATGTTAGTTTCCTTTTCTTTCTATTTTAGCCTAACCTTGGCTCTCACATCAAATTCCTATACTGAGCAAATCAGTGAGCTTCCTCCCCATACTCTAAACCACCCTGTTGATTTGAAAGCCCCTATGTTTCTTGGGATGTGCTTGGTCATTATCATTGTATACTCTTGCTTCATTTCAATTAAAAGAAACACAAAAAAATTGTTTAAAAAGACTTCCATTCTTAACATTCAACATGCAGTCATCTTTAAATAATTCACTTTAGTTTTTAATATGTGATAATAGTGCATGCCATCCAAGCTACTGAGGATGTTTTAGTGGTTTAGGAGTGTAAAAGCCTACTTCTCACTGAAAAATATAATTAAGATGGAATTTAGTTTGGTTGCATATCTTTGCAATTGTGAATTGTGCTGTGGTAAACATAGGAGTGCAGGTGTCTTTTTAGAAAATGACTAATACATCTCCAGTAGTGGGATTGCTGAATCAAATGCCAGATTTACTTTTAGTTCTTTGAGAAATCTCTGTACTGTTTTCCATAGCGGTTGTACTAATTTACATTCCTACCAACAGTGTATAAGCAAACTTATATAATTTTAAAAGAAGTTCCATTTTTTAAAATTCTCTCTTATTTTTGTTTGCAAATTACTTAAGAAAACTGTTGGAGTTCCTTTCGTGTTACATACCTGTATATTTTCCTATAATTATTTGAAATTTGTTTATTGAAGCACTTATTTGGAATTATTTTTCAAACATAATATTGCTTTTTGAGGCAAAGGAATGCTAACACTTACCATTTTTTTTTAACTCCAGGATTGTTTCTTTATTTTCTAACACCTATTCAAGACAAAGCTATTGAGTGCCTACTATGTAACAGGTACACTGCTAGGTGACTGTATTATAAAGCTGGACTCAAAACAATCTCCGCATTAAGGAGCCCTAAGACTAGTAAGGGAGAAATACAAATAATACAGACCTACTTGAGAATTCTGAAAAGATCTTCCAGGAGTTGAGATATATATCAGGCAGGTTTTAAATAATTAACCAAATATCTTAGGTAGGTGTGGAGCAGGAAAAGAGGAAAGAGAGGTGGGCATAGGATATGCAAAGGCGTGGAGGCTTAAGAGAGCATTTGGCGAAGCATTTGGTGTATGCTAAGACAATGGAATATAGTCTTACCTTCAGTGCCTCAGAAGCTGACCCTGAGCCAGAGATTCATATTAAAATGATCTATATGAAACATGGATGTTTCAGCTTTTTTTTTCCTCTCTGCACTATGTCTGTAGTTTTTAGTCTTCCATGTGGGGACTTTTCAGAAGTGTTTCCAAAAAAAAAAACCTGGTAGGGGAGTGGGTACATCAGACAAAGAAGGAAAGGAGGCTGTATTAGTTAAGGTCCTCTAGAAAAACAGAATCATTTCTATTTCATCTCTATCTTTTTCTATCTCTGTTTATTTCTATCTTAACCTATCTCATCATGTATATCCATATTAATATATGGAGAAGGATATATTTTAAGGAATTGGCTCATATGATTGTGTACGCTGGAAAATTTAAAATCTTCAGGGGAGGCTAGCTAGCTGGAAACCCCAGGAGGAGCTGTTGCTGCAGCTGGAGTCTGAAGGCAGTCTGCTGGCAGAATCCCCTCTTCCTCATGGGACCTCAGTCTTTTCTCTCTTAAGGCCTTCAACTGATTGAATGAGGGCCATCCAATTTATGAAAGGTAATATGCTTTACTCAAAGTCACAGACTTAAATGTTAATCTTATTTTAAAAATACTTTGACAGCAACATCTAGACTAGTATTTGACCAAGTATATGGGAACTGGGGGCTAGTCAAGTTGACACATGGAATTAACCATCATAGAGACCAAGCAAGAGTGTAACATTGAGTAAATTCTCATGGTAAGTAACTTTGGTTCAATCCCATTTGGTAGTTTTGAACCTAACTTAAGTCATATTTTCATGGTTATCCCAATCAGGGGACAAAGAGCTGACAAATGTGTGTATCCTTTCTCTCCTACAATTATTGGTTAAGGTGACTCTTGAGGGAACATAATTGTGTTACTTGTGTGAGTGGACAAAACAGTCTCAGTAACCTGAGGACATTGCTCTAATAAAGAAGAGTATCTCCTAACTGTTAGAATGACAACATGCCTGTTGCCATTATATCCCAAAAAGCAAAAAGTTCAGTGGGTTATGTGTGGATCACTAAAAACATATGCATGTGCACAAGGAGTTGAGGAAAATAGCTGAGGTTTAAGATGTAGACCTGTACTAAATCATGAAGGATTTTTGGAAATGTATCCAAGAATATGGATTTCATGAAAAGGTAAGTTACTGCCAGTCTTTGTCAATGCCATCCTGCAGGGAAATTATAATTTGAAATAATTGTCTATTATCTCTGGAGTCTCTAATTAAGGAGGTCTAAAATTAGGCCCTGTAACCTGATTTAGGATTAACGTTTCAGGCTTCAGTGAGCCCCAAAAGATTTTCATGGGTACAGAACATGATCATGTTTACACTTTGCAAAGAGCACACATGTAAAAGCTTAAAGGAAGGAAAAAAGTGGAAGAAATAATTCTTTACTGTGTTAAAGCAGCAGGTATGAAAACGTTATGTAAGAAGAAGGTTAAGGCCATATTTAGGAGCAAATTTGACAAAAGTGTTTGAAGTGGGACAAGGAAGAAAAGGATTAGTTAGTAATAACTTCTAAGTTACTGGTTTGGGATAGTAATGCCAAACTCTGAAATAAAGAACATGGAAGCAGGATTTGCTGGGGAAAGTAGTGAATGAGTTTTGAGAGGTCAATGGAACATCACAGAAGAGATGGCTTTAGCCAGAAAGAAAGTGTCAGAATAGAAACCTCTAGAATAAACATAAATGATTTCGAGTTATTAGGATAGACGAAGTGTTTATAAACTATGGCTAACAGGCAAAATTCATCCTTCCCAGTGTTTTGTAAATAAAGTTTTACTGGAACACAGACACACTCATTTGTTTATGTATTTTCTATGCCAGCTTTCTCTACACAGCAGAATAGAATACACATACCTCTGTTATGATAGCTACTGTATGGCCCACATGGCCAAAGATATTTCCCATCTGCCTCTTTTCATGAATTGTTTTCAGACCCCTGGTGTTGACGAATAGTGGTTAAATTTTTTATATGGATAAATGGCTGAGGGGATGTATGTGATATAAAGAGAAGTGACTGAGCACAGATATTTAAAGGCAAGGGAGAAGAAAATGAATAAAGGACATAAACTAAAAACCACATTCTGTTTCCCATAGAGATTGTACTAATTTACATTCCCACCAACAGTGTATAAATGTTCCCTTTTCACTGCATTGTGCTAGCATCTGTTGTTTTTTTGACTTTTAATAATGGCTGTTCTGACAGGGGTAAGGTTGACACATGGAATTAACCATCATAGAGACCAAGCAAAAGTGGAACATTGAGTAAATTCTCATGGTAAGTAACTTTGGTTCAATCTCATTGTAGTATTAATTGATATTTTTCTAGTGATTAGTGATATTGAACATTTTTTCATATGTTTGTTGGCTACTTGTTTCTCTTCTTTGAACAATAATCTGTTCAGATTTTTTGCTCACTTTTTAATGGGGTTATTTGGGTTGTTTTTCTTGCTGATTTTTTTGAGTTCCTTATAGATTCTGGATATTAGACCTCTGTCAGATATATAGCTTGTGAATATTTTCTCACTTTCCATAACTTGTCTATTTACTCTGTTGATTATATCTTCTGCTGTGCTTTTTAGTTTAATTAAGTAACATTTATTTATTTTTGCTTTTGTTGTATTTGCTTTTGTGTTCTTAGTCATAAATTCTTTACCTAGGCCAATGTTGAAGATAGCTTTTTCTAGGTTTTCTTCTAATATTTTTATACTTTCAGGTCTTAACATTTAAGTCTTTAATCCATCTTTAGTTAATTTTCAGATAGTGAGATATGGGGATCCAGTATAATTCTTCTGCATGAGGCTATACATTTTTTTAGCACCATTTATTTAATAGGGTGTCATTTCCCCAATGTATGTTTTTGTCTGCTTTGTTGAAGATCAGTTGGTTGCAGGTATTTGGTTTTATTTATGGATTCTCTATTGTGTTCCTTTGGTCTATGTGTCTACTTTTATACCAGTACTATGCTGTTTGGTTACTACTGTCTTATAGTATAACATGAGGTCAGATTTGTTCTTTTTGCTTAGAATTTCTATTGCTATTCATGCTCTTTTTTGGGTTCATATAAATTTTAGGATTGTTTTTTCTAATTTTATGAAAAATGACATTGGTATTTTGATAAGAATTGTATTAAATCTGTAGATTATTTTGGGCAGTATGGACATTTTAACAATGTTGACTCTGCTAATACATGAGTGTAAGAAGTTTTTCCATTTGTTGGTGTCATCGATGATATCTTTCATCAGTGTTTTGTAGTTCTCCTTTCATATTCTTGGTTAAGTATATTTCAAAGTATTTTATTCTTTTTTTGCAACTATTGTAAATTGGATTGTGTTTCTGACTTATCAGCTTGGTTGTTATTAATGTATAGAAATTCTACTGATTTGTGTACATGGAGTTTGTAGCCTGAGACTTTACTGAATTTATTTATTGATTCTGGGAGTTTTTTTGGAGGAGCCTTTAGGTTTTCTAGGTATAAGATCGTATCACTGGCAAATAGGGACAATTTGACTTCCTCTTCCAATTTGGGTCCCTTTATTTTTTTCTCTTGTCTGATTTCTCTTGCTAGAATTTCTAGTACTGTGTTGAATAGAAGTGGTGAAAATGGGCATCCTTGTCTTTTTTGGTTCTTAGGGGGAATGATTTCAGCTTTTCCCTATTCAGTGTGATGTTAGCTTTTAGTGTCTTATATGTGGCTTTTATTATTTTGAGGTATGTTCCTTCTTTGCCTCGTTTGTTGTGGGCTTTTATCATGAAAAAGGTTGAATTTTGTTGAATGATTTTTCTTCATCTATTGAGATGATTATATTGTTTTTGTTTTTAATTCTGTTTATGTGTTGAATCACATTTATTGACTTGTATATGTTGAACCATCCTTAGATTCCTGGAATGAAATCTACTTCATCATAGTAAGTTATATTTCTGATGTGCTTTTGGATTCAGTTTGCTTGTATTTTGTTGAGGATTTTTGCATTTATGTTCATGAGGAACATTGGTGCATAGTTTTCTTTTTTTGTTGTGTCCTTTCCTGGCTTTGGGATCAGGGTGATATTGGCTTCATAGAATAATTCCCTTTTTCACTGTCATGGAACAGTTACAGTAGGATAGATACCAGTTTTTCTTTGTAGATCTTGTAGAATTAGGCTGTGAATCCATTTGTTCCTGGCCTTTTTTTGTTGGGAAATTTCTTAATACTTGTTCAATCTTACTATTCATTATTGGTCTATTCAGGATTTCTAATTATTCCTGATTCAAGCTTGTGAGGTTATTTGTTTCTAAAATTTTATTCATTTTCTCTAGATTTTCTAGTTTGTGTGCATAGAGGTGTTCATAGTAGTCTCGTATGATCTTTAGTACTTCTGTGGTATCAGTTGTTATGTCTCCTTTTCATTCCTGATTTAGCTTATTTGTATCCTCTCTCATATTTTCTTGGCTAATTAAAAGATAGTCTATTAGGTAGATGTCCAGTAATGGGATTGCTGGATTAAATGGTAGAACTACTTGTATCACTTTCAGGTATCTCCATGTTGCTTTCCACAGAAGTTGCACTAGTTTGCAGTCACATCAGCAGTGTAGAAGTGTTCCTATCTCTCCACATCCATGCCAACATTTATCGTTTGGGGACTTTTTGATAAAGGTCATTCTCACTGGAGATAAGTGATATCTCATTGTAGTTTTGATTTGCATTTCCCTGGTTATTAGAGATGTCGAGCATTTTTTCATATGTTTGTTGGCCATTATTCTGTCTTCTTTTGAAAATTTTCTGTTCATGTCCTTTGCCCACTTTTTGATAGGGTTGTTTGATTTTTTCTTTCTTATTTCCTGAGTTCTAAATAGGTTCTAGTTATCAGCCCTTTATCAGATGTGTAGCTTGCAAAAATTTTCTCCCATTCTGTAGGTTGTCTGATTGCTCTTGTGATAGTTTCTTTGGCTGTGCAGAAGCTTTTTAATTTGATTATGTCCCATTTATTTATTTTGTTGTTGCTGTGATTGCCTTTGTGGTCTTCCTCATAAATTCTTTGCCTAGGCCAATGTCTAGAAGAGTATCTTCAATGATTTCCTCTAGAATTAATGAAAGAACAAAAGACATTCTATGAACAAAAGACTTCTGCACTCAAATGTTTATAGCAGCACAATTCACAATTGCAAAGATGTGGAAACAACCCAAGTGCCCATCAATACATGAGTGCATTAATAAAATGTGGTATATGTATACCATGGAGTACTATTCAGCTATAAGAATAAATGGTGATTTAGCACCTCTTGTATTTTCCTGCGTAGAGCTGGAACTCATTCTACTAAATGAAGTATCCCAAGAATGGAAAAATAAGTACCACATGTATTTACCAGCAAATTGGTTTCACTGATTCATACCTAAGTGCACATATAGGAATAACATTTATTGGGTATCAGGCAGATGAGGGGGAGAGGAGATGATGGGTATATACATACATAATGAGTATGATGTGCACCATCTTGGGGATGGACAAGCTTGAATCTGTGACTCTGGGGTGGCGGGAAGGGGGGCAAGGCAACATACGTAACCTAAACATTTATACCCCCATAATATGCTGAATTAAACAAAATAGTATATTGATTTAGTTTATTTTTTCAATGCACCAGCTTTTGTTCTTTGATTCTTTGTATTGTTTTGGGGGGGCCTCAATTTCACTTAGTTCTGCTATGATCTTTGCTATTCCTTGTCTTCTGTTAGATTCATGCTTGATTTGTTCTTGTTTTTCTAATTCTATGAGGTGATTTATTAGGTTGTATATTTATCTTTCTGTCTTTTTGATGTAGGCATTTAGTGTTATACGATTCCCTCTTAGCACCACCTTTCCTCACCACCTATCCAAAGATTCTGATGGCTTGTGTTATAATTGTCATGCAATTAAATTTTTTTAAATTTTCATCCTGACTCCATCATTGATCCAATGATCATTCCACAACAAGTTGTTTAATTTCCATTTATTTGTATAGTTTTGAGATTTTCTCTTGGAATTGATTTCTAGTTTTACTTCACTATGGTCTAATAAGATACATGGTATGATTTTGACTTTTTAAAAATTTGCTGAGACTTGTTTTGTGGCCCAACATATGGTCCACAGAGACCATATCTATCTTGGAGAATGTTCCGTATGCTGATGAGAAGAAGGTATATTTTGCAATATTAGGGTAGAATATTCTATAAATGTCTGCTACATCCATTTGTTCTAACATCTTGTTTAAGTCCAGTGTTTCTTTGTTCATTTTCTGCCTCAGTAATCTGTCCAGTTATGTCAGTGGAGTGTTGAAGTCTCCCATTATTATTATACTATTATAAGCCCATTATTATTATACTATTGTTATATTATTGTTTATTTATTTTCTTAGATCTAGCAGTACTTTTTTTATGAATCTGGAAGCATTAGTGTTAGATGTACATGTGTGTATGTATATATATGTATATGTGTGTGTATATATACATAATTGTTATGTCTTCTTACTTAACTGATTCCTTTATCATTACGTAACTACCATTGTCTTTTTAAACTGCTGTTGATTTAAAGTCTGTTTTATTTGATATGAGAATATCCTGCTCACTTTTGGTTTCCATTTGCATGGAACATTTTTCTACATCTTTACCTTAAGTCTGTGAGAATTTATATGAGTTAAATAAGTTTATTAGAGACAGCAGATATTTGGGTTGTGTTTTTTAATCCATTATTCCAATCTGTATCTTTTATGTGGGGCATTTAGGCCATTTACATTAATTGTTAATATTGATAAATTAGATACTGTTCTAGTCATAATGTTGATTGTTACTAGTTCCTTTGTATTCTTTCTTGTGTTACTATTTTATAAAAGCTATGAGTTTTTACTTTTGAGTGCTTTAATATTTGTAAGTATTCTTTTAAATTTTTAGGTTAATTTTGAGCATTTCTTGTAAGGTAGATCTAGTGGTACCAATTTTCCTTAGTGTTAGCTTGCCCAGGAAAGAGTTTGTTTCTCCTTAATTTATGAAACTGAGTTTTGCAGGATAAGAAATTCTTGGCTGACAGTTATTCTGTTGATGAAGACTAAGATAGGACCCAAATCCATTCTGTTTTGTAAGATTTCTGTTGAGAATTCTGCAATTAGTCTGAGAGGTTTCCTTTGTAAGTTACTTCATGATCTCATTATGTTTCCTTACAGTCCATATTTGGAATTCTTTATCTGTTGTTTCAGCATGGTCAGAATTCAGAGCTATTGTGATCCTTTGAAGGAGAGCCTTTCTCCCTGATTTTTCATACTTTGGAGTTCTTGCACTGATTTTTTTCTCATCTGGAGCAGCTGTTACTTGTTATTTTAGATTTTCTATTATTTAAATGGGACTTCCCCTGCTCACTCTTAAAGGTGTGTCTGTAGCATAATTTAGTATGGACCTTTGGCTTTGCTTGTGGGTACTTTCATGGGGGCTTAGGTTTTGATGAATATATTGGTTATAGATAACCTTAGTGTGATGGTTTTCTCAACTGCAAGATATTTGTAAACTGTAGCATTGGTGTACTATGTGTGTAGGCAGATTCCTCACCTCTTTCTGAGAAGGAGAGATAGAGGCTTGAAAGCATCTCTTTCCCCTGCCCTGTGGTTTTCTTAACAGTGTGAATTATACTGGAATGCCCAGTTTAGTCTCTGAAACAGTAGGTGGTGTTTGTGGGTAAGAATCAGCCAAGCCCTATATGACTGAGTCAGTAAATGCTGTAGTGGGTTGTACAAATTAATCTCTCTGCCAGTAGATGGCATTTGCAGGAGAGAGTCAGCTGCTGTGGCATTTCTGTGGCCCATGTCCAGGGCATGTTAATCAGGATAAGCATTCAGATGTCCCAGGCAATGAGTAGAGCCCTAGAGCTCCCAGAAGACCCCTTCTAGTGCTACACCATAGGCAAGGTGGATGAGGGTGAGACTTTGTAGACCTGGGTGAGGTGAGCTTGTGTTCACAAAGATGGGCACAAGTCCTGTCTTAGCAGTCATTGAGGGTCACCTCCTGGGCCACTGGGGAAAGCCACCCCAGAAAGGAGGTAGGGTGGTCCCACAATGCCAGAAAATCTGCTTGTTGGGGAGGAGCAGTCTGGGATTCACAATCCAGCAGGAAGGAATAGGTTTCACTCTTCTCCTACTTCCCTGTGGATCTCCCTCAGACATCTGGCCACAAGTAGCAGCCCAAACCCATGGAGCTCAGCAGCAATGCTGTCACTAGCTTCAAGCTTCTCTACCCAGGTCTCTTCCCTGTATTAAAATTGTGAATCCCTGTGGGATGAGGGTGATTCATTGAGTATGCTTTGGCCCAGACTCACACCACACTCTCCCTTTAGTTTTGCCTGCATAGCTTTCTCCCCTCTCAAGATCAGTTCCCAAATCTCTCCTCCATGTACCTGAATGATGTGACCAAGTTCTGGGATTATGGGATCAGGACTGCAGGCATGTCTTCTGATCCTCTGAGTTCAAGTCACAACCATGACAGTGAGAGTTGCCCACCAAGTGCATAACCAGCCTTAATATCCCTGTGCTTCAGGGTATTCCCTGGTCTGCTGGACCAGCTATGTTGGCATTACCAGGGAGGGCCAGCAGGAAGGGAGCTCATGGTCAGAGCACCCCTTGGTCCACAAGCAGGTTTTTAATGAGAAAGACAAGAGCCCAACTCTCCATGACAGTCTGAGTGTGGTAGGTAGAGCTGACAGAGGGAAAATAGTCACTCCCAAGAGCCCCAGCTTAATTGTCCCTCAGGGCAACCATGCCAAACCATGTGGGAAGTGCCATGGCTGTGTCAACAGCAGAAGGCAGCCTGCCCCCAGTGTCTAACTTCTGGGATCAGACAGTTCCCCTAGGACCCACTGTCCCTGTGGCTACTGCAGCCCAGGCAGGCACTGGGAAATGTTTGTGTGGAGTCCAGTGAAAAGACACTGAAGTGCTGATGCTCCCTAGACAGGACAAAGGCATTCATGGGGTGGAAAAGCAGTATGGTGCCTACTGTCTTGGCTCGAATGTGTAGGAAGGGAAATGAACCGGGGGAGGAGGGGGCTGGCAGTCCAATGTTCTATTCTCAGGAAGCTCCAATTGACTGACAGTGGCAGCGCTTGAGCTCATGAAGGTAGAGTGGCTCTCCAACAGTTTGGGAGCCTACAGACTGCCAGAGGTATGAGAAGAGGAAAACAAACACTCCCATCTACCTTTTCCATGGCTTCCAAATTCCTTGCGGATCAATGTCTGCCAAAATCTTGTTCCTCCTTATTCTGCTCTACAACTTTTTCCTGTGGGATCTCTAGTAAGTTCTGGCACTTTTCCCTCAGAATTACACCTGGGCTATGTTTTTTCCCGCTAAAACTGTTTCTTCTTTCTGAGACAATCAGGTGACTGATGTCTCTAGTCAGCCATTTTGCCTCCTGGAAACTTCTTTTTATATATAATTTGAAGGATTACCTTTTAAAATAGTGATAAAAGGTATAATATAGTAAATACATAGACCAGTAATATGGCCATTTATTATCATTGTCAGGTATTATGTGCTGTGCATAATTGTATGTTTTATAGTTTTATTACTATATGATTGGCAGCACAGTGAGTTGTTTACACCAGTATCAACACAAACATGTAAGTATGCATTCCATTATGATATTACTACACCTAAAATATCATGAGGCAAGAGGAATTTTTAAGCTTTATTTTACTCTTATGGGACCACCATTGTATATGTGGTCCATTGTTGTCTGAAACATCATTATACTGTTCATGACTGTAGGTCTAACTCAGAGGAAGTGGAAAGAGTGAAAGCCCTTCTGAGACCTAGAGCCCATCAGGGTCTTAACCAACTATGTGTCCTGCAGCTATGTATCAATCACACATTCTGTTTTGCTTCCACATTTCTTTTATCCTCCACTACTTCCCTTTTATTTAGGTCATATGAGGCTTTTTTTTTTTTTTTTTTTTTTTTTACCCCAGATAGATACAAACAGCACAGCATTTTGCCTAGGTAATAATATCTTGTTTCCTTTGCCAGGAGCTGTATACTTGCAACAGTAATATAAATGTGTAGCTCACATTAGATACTCAACCAACTTGTCACTTGTTTGAAAAGAAGCCCTCAGTTTGAGTAGAAGAGACAATGGCCAAATGAGTCTGATTTGTTCCTATGCCAGCCAGCAATGCAATTACAAGAATGGGGTCTAGGGAAGGACAAAGCGGTCACTCACTCATGCACATAGGTGAGGTGCTTTGTCCTTGAAATAGTTGATTGTACTTGGGACCCTGCCTTGGCCTGTTAACCAAATGCTGCAACGTGGGATTTCATAAATGACTGTAATTCATTGGTGATTTCTTGAGGCTTCTGAATACAATTTTTGAAAGGAATGGTTCTGTGTTCTTTGTGTCCCCTGATAAATTCCCTTGGTTTCTACAATCTTTAGAATTCATAATCTTTAGGTAATGCACTTTGTAGAAACAGCAGGATAGTGAGGATTTGCAAACCTCCTTTTCTTCACTGATGAGTTTAAAAATGCTGTAGTTTACTTCAACTGTTGAAAATGGGACTTTCTCCACATTTAAGCAGTGGTGTTCTCTTTTCATACCAAAAAGCAATGAATTGTCAAAAATGGACATCTTGTCATGAATAAAGATGACAGCTGAGTAGGTGACTCAGAAATATTCTTGACAAGAAGGAAATGGTTTGAATATAGAGTATATATGTTCTTCTGGTCTCAATTTGGCAGACCAAACAAGTTGGGTTGAAAGGGGTAATGAACAGGTACCCGGACAGCAGCTCTCAGTGTAATCTCATTATTCCCAAATTGCCAACAGAATATATTCCTTGTGCTGTCATTTGTGAGACCATGATTCAGTTCTCTGACAGCTTATGTGTGATTTGATCTTGCTTTGAGTTGGCAAAGCCTCAGCAGCCCCCACTGCTCAGAATCCTGCTCAGAGAAAATAGTTGGAAGACTACTCTTAAAGAAGTGTCATTTCTAGTACTAGAGTGCCCTAGTGCACTAAAGTGCCCTATTTGCTTCTCACTGACATGCTTTTCCAGAGACACTCACTGGTACCTGAAGGCTGATTCTGGGATCTGGGAATAAAACAGAACTTAGGAAGGAAGACTTAGAGATCCTTTATGTTCAAAAAGACCCTGTGTCTTTTTAAGGCAGCATGGCTGGTAAACTTCCTAGTTCTCAATTTCCTTGTCTTACAAGTTGCTGAATGAATTAAATAATATGTTGTGGAATTCCTGACACAGAGTTAGAATTTGTGAGCACCTGTTATTACTGTACAACATATCACTAATATTTACAGCACATAGAAAGTACCAGTTTTTCCATTGTTAATGTAGATGCGATGTGTTCATTTTTCTCTTTCTCTTGCATTATTAAAAATTCATCTATGAGTAAATTTAGAGAGGAAATGGAAGTCACCATAAAATTGCATCTCCAAGGACAGCAATGATTTTTAATTACAACAACAGTTAAGTGCACATTAATACGGTCCCAACCACATTCACTAAAGGCTTTAACACAGATTGCTGAGATTGTGGGTTCTTAGTTTTCCCCATGTGTTGCCATAAATCTGCCTTTCCTTTTACTTAAGAAGGTACTTAGAAACACAAGAGTGTAAGAATGATGTTATCAAAGGCTAACATCATAACCTTTCCATTTTATGGAAAAAAACAATTACTTGTGGATTTCTGTCACACCTCACAGCTGGCAATGGCACATGAGAACACACTGCCAGGACACTGAGAACCTGAATAAGATAAATGAGAAAGGAGAACTCCTCAGGGCAGTGATGGCAGAAGTGGTGCCAGTTTGGGTAATGCTTTTCTTACATACTTTCTGTTTTTCTTCTGTCTGGGAGCTAGACAGTACAGGAAGTCTAAAAGAGGAAAATCAGTCTGGTCTCCCTCACTTATTTTTAATTGACTAGTGCTTTCACTAGTGTTAATTTTTGGATTTAACAGAAATATGTTGTTTGTAGTTTATTCTCACATTTTTCATTCATTTATTTATTTATTCATCAATCAAGATTTCCCAAGGTCTCATTTTTAGGAGGCTACTGCCTTAAATGCTGCAGAGATTATTATGATAATTCCTGTTCCCCAAGAATTTACAATCTTGACATATTTTACAAAAATGTGTCCACCCACCTTACTTTAAACCAATAATTCTCAATGGTGGTAGAGGTGAGGGTGGATAGCTGCCTCCAGGAGACAGTTACTGGCAATATCTAGAGACATTTGTAATGGCTGAAGGATGGAGTACACTTGACATGCAGTGGGTAGAGGGTAGGAATATTGCATACATATCCTGAAATGCACAGGAGAGCTTCAAGCAGGCATAAAGTATTATCTAGCCCCAACTAACAAACCCTGTTTGAAACTTTTGCTTTGAACAGAACTTATTCTTTACTTAGCATAATTCTTTACCTATAATAGCAGTATCTGTTACTTTATTCAGCAACTAATAGAGGTTTCTAACACAAGACATTGTATTTAATAAACATTTGTGAAAAGATTAATAAATATTCAATTGGATTGATTTTAAGGATGCAGTATGAAGAATAATTCCTTTGGGAGAAGAATTGGTTTGCATCGCGACTCAAACGTATAGCTTTGATCAAGTCAGTTAATATTTCAAAGTCTTGGTTATATACTAATATAGGATATTAGTTCTCCCTACTATACTTAGAAATGAATGAAATATCATGTATGTAAAGCCTCTGGCACATAATAGTTCCTTATAAGACTTATTTCCTGTCTCTTCTATGGCTGAACAAATTTTCCAAGAGTAAGTGGATAATGTTTTAAATTGATAATCCTACATTAGATATTCTACAAAATATTATTTCTAGGATATGTATTCAGTTTTCTTTAGAATGATTTCTTTTATGAAATCAAGGGGATCCTGGCTACTGTGTTCTTTTTTCTTTTTATTGTTGTTACAGCCGTACAGTAGAAGGATTGAGTCTGTATTTGGGTCTATAGGCTGTTACCTGTTCTTTGTGTGCAAAAATGTAAGCACTAAATGCTCCAGATGGTACCACAGATGCAGAAAGGTTAAGAGATATAATCAATTGTCATACCAGGGAGGCACTCAATGCTATTTCAAGTTTATTGTGAGTCCCTACTGACTGAATTAGAATGTCATGTTCTGTGACAGGATAGTAATAGATTAGATACTTGCTCCTCTCTGCTCTTCTGGATAAATAAAGGGAAAATGCAGTTTTGAACTGCCTCGCTCAGTGTCTAGGACTTCCATGGTTGTCTAAGAATGTCCACTCACACTCTTTACCTCGCAGATCAAGGAATTAAGCTCACACCTTGACATCTATTTTCAGAGGTCAGCAAATGAATACTAACAGGATCAGTATACTCCAGAAAAGTTTGTGCCTAGAAAGGAGTGAAGAGAGGGAGAAAGTTTCAATTCTGAAGGTGAAAGCTCAAAGTTTACCTTTAGTTTGAGGAGGAAAGTAGCACCTGGGAAGGTACTGCTTAGTGATATGGTAATAGATGGTTACTTGTTAACAGGGTTTCTTCTTACATAAATTTGGAAATCTATAATTTGAAAAAAGTTGTTTATTAAAAGTTCTCTTTATAAATAAGCAAACAAAAAATGGTAAGAAAGAATAGCATGTATTATGTAGGTAGGCTAATAGCCTTAAACCATCTAAAGCCTTTTGAAAATTATTAATTTTTTAGCAAGTCTGGGTCATGTAGCTTCCTTCTTAATGGCTATACTTTGACGATGTGTTATAGTGTCCTATTATAATATGGTGGCTCAGCCATTCAGTGGCATTAGAAAATGTGAAAAAATAAAGTTTTGAAAGACAGAGGCTATAATAAGTTATTGTTCTTACAGCTATATAAAAGGTAATTTCATTTTAAAATTGGTTTTATAAAGTGTTTCACTTGATACCACACTGTGCCAACTGAAAGTAAAAATTCTGTATTAGAAAATCTTCATTCTTCAATATGGCACTAATATGCTTCCACAGCAATTGCACTCAGCTATCACATTCAAATTTGATAAACTTGTGCAAGTTTTACACTTATCCTGACATAGTGTGATTGTATAGTAAAAAAAAGATAAATTGGTTACACCAATGTCTTGGGTAATATTGTTTGTTGGTAATGTGTTAGATCTTCCCAGATAAATTAAAGAAAATGTGTAAAGTAGCTTGAAAAATTATTTGTGATGATTGCGTTAAGAAGTAGGTACAAATGGTTTTTTACCCCAATTCCCTTTGAATACAATTGCTAATAAAATTTTAAGAAGCCTTGAAGTGAAAAAGCATGAGGAGTTATAATTGTCTTCCTTGGTTTTCTTGAGTTTATGGAATATATTTTCATCTTTTAGTCATACTTCTGTTTTTAAATAACTTTGTTCTGCTCCATGAGAGACATTTTAGTTCTAAATGTATGCAACCAAATTATCTTTTAACCCTCATTTTCAAACTGCAGTTCAATCAGTATACTCCAGATGGCACACAATGATGATAAAATTATGCATATGTTACATTGAGGGATTGAATATGCAAACAGAAGGAGCTGGTTAACTAAGGCTTTCAAATTGCCTTCAGGACTTTACCATTCTCCTATATAATGTAAAAAAAACCAAAAAACCAGAAATCCAGATAATATTTGCTTGGTTTTAGGATTTGACATTTTTAATATAGCAAATGAAAGGCAATTGTAATTCAAAATAGTCTACGGGAAATTTTGCCAATATCAATACAAAAACAAATGTCTTCCTACACAAGTCTGTACATAAGTGATGCATTTTACCTTAGTTTATTAGCATTGTTTTAGATTACATCATGTTCATAAGAAAATAATTAAAAAAAAACAATTTTGGGGGGAAAACCAATTAAAATTGATGTATTTTACAAATTAATAGGTATTTTTTTCCTAAATTCATGACTCAGAAGTCAGGTTATCCAATCTTGTTCATAAGGTCATAGAAAAACACAATAGTTGGGGGAATATATAGAGAAAAAAATGAAGCAAAAAAAGTCATTCAGCTCTAATTACCAAAGGAATTTCAACTATTCTACCACTGACTGTTCTTTCACAGCTTTGTAATTCTTTAATATAAAAGCTACTAACCATATACTTATTTTTAGATATAAGAATAGTTAAAAAATAATATATTTGTCAATTTATCATTACTCTGCTGTCCACAGAAAATCTACTAATTTCCAATGACAATAATTGTTAATTTTAAGTTATGTTCATGTAGTTTAGATAATTGTAGTATAATTTTTAAAAATTAAAGAAAATTGATGATGGCTTAGTAACAAAGTCTTATATATGAAAACTATATATGTAAAATATATATAGAAAGAAATATATATAAAATATATAGAGAATGTATATATATATATGTATACATTCACCCAAAAAGTTATTATTTTAAAATGCCTAGCCCTACTGCCTAAGGTGGATTTGTGTAAATTGGTGATACATTTTTTCCCACTTTCTAAATTGGGAAAGTCCTTTATTCATATGGGAAACTGGGTGTTTATTTTTTTCTATAGTTTCATGCATTGATTTTGATGAACATTTCATGCTAAAGGAGTTTCTAAAGTAGAACAATTCAGAATCCATGAATAGTAATTGAGCCCTTTAGTTCTGCTCTAAACTTAAAACCATTATTCTCCATTTAAAGCAGACAAATCATGTTGCTCTACAGTGCACTGCTCTGTCATTTTTGTTTTTTGTGGTGGTTGTTTCCAGTGAGCTGGGCTGGAATATTAAACTCTGCTTCCTATGCTTTCTCTTGCTGTGCTGGGCACATTTAGGGTTCTGTTTGAAATGGGCAAAAAGCAATTCTGTTGTTCATAAAGAATAACTTGTAAGCTGGTGTGGGTGCCTGTACATTCTTTATTTTGTGAACAGAATGTGCTATTTGCCAGGCTTTGAATCTCTGGCAACTGGCTTGCTGAAACTCAGCTTAAATGTTCTGTCGTGCATAAACAATCAAATGTAAAACATAATAAAAATCTCTTCTTCTGACTACATTTCTCACACTAAATGCACCGGCTTGATACATTATTCTATGTATATGGAGTTGTATCTGTCGAAAACTAATTTTAAGTGTCATGTAAAAACAAAAAGATAATAGAAGTTTAACATGGTAAAACATCGCTTTTAATATTAGAAATGAACTCTAGCATTTGAGAAAATGTAACTATTATAGTGCTTGCAGAGTGATGTAGCCAAATGCCCCTGCGCTCAGAGCTCATTGCTTGGCAGAGCAATCATTTTCTAACACAAGCTGTCATGTTACAAAAGTTGTCTAAATACATGTTTGGATTCTCATGATCTGTTGTTTGTCTGAAGAAAAAGTTTAAGTAGTTCTTAAATAACAAAATGCTTTTTTAACCAAAAGAATAAAATTTGTACTGGAAGCATTATAGTATATTGATTTTAGGCCTGTCCTAATATTATATGTATTCATATAAATTTTGTTCACTACATTTTTGTCCTTTCACATTTAAGATGCTGTACATTACTTAATATTCACTCAATAAATATTGTATATTTTGGTGATCTTTTGATTCTTATTTTTAAAAATTTCTACATGAATTGCCATTTTATATCATCAGTAGGTGTTCATGGTCTTTCTTAAATACTATTTAGAAAATGCTAGCTCTGAACACTATACATCTGAAAGCTCTTCTCTCTTTCCTTCTGTCTTCCCTCCCTTTCCCCCTTCCTTCCTTCCTTCCCTCCTTATTTTTTTCCCTCTTTCCCCTTTCTCTCTCTCCTTCCCACTCCCTCCCTATTTTCCTTTTTTCTTTTTTCTTCTTTCTTTCTTTCCTTTCTTTCTTTCTTCTTAAAAATATTAAATTAAATAACATGATATTTATTGCAACAGTCAAATTCTATTATGAAAATCACATAAAGAAACATTTTTAGATGGCCATCAAGGGCCAAAGACTAATAATATATTTTTCTCATGTAACCTGGCCCTAGCATCAAGCCACCTCCTTCATTTGGTGCTCAGCAACAACAACATCATCATCAACAACATAATAGCAGTGTCTTCCAGTGATGGAAGAAAACCTGACCATGATGGATTTACTGAGATATTATATAAGGGTATGTTTGACCATTAAGGAATTCCATCTGAATTGGCAAATATAGTGGCTAACCCCTCTAGTAACATGCGACTCCATGGGAGAAATAAAAGCATAACAGTTGTAGTTGGTGATTTAGATTGATGCTGTAATCCAGAAATATAAAGAGAAAATAGAAACTACACTTGTGACTTATTCTGTCATTCTACATGAGTATGAGTAGGATAATGGAGAAAAGCTTAAAAGAAATTATGTTCATGCAAGCTGTTCTTTGAATGAATTTGAAGTCTATGAGAAGATTTCCAGATAAAATATAACTAAATTTAAATTTCAGCTAAACAAGAAGTGACTTTTATTATCTCACAGGTATTTCATGGAACATACTTATGCTAAAAACTATTCATTATTTATCTGAAATTCAAACTTAATTAGATGTCATGTATTTTCCTTTGCTAAATCTGCTAAATCTGGCAGCCCTAGTGTACAGAAATTGCTGGAGTAGTAGCGGAAGGAGGAGTAGGTACACTCTAGACTGGTCCTGGCCCTTCCTTGCATAACTTCTTTGTTCCTCACTCTGACATTAAAGAAGTAGAAGTGAGGCCATGCACCATTGTACCTAGGAAGGATAGGGTTTGTATTACTATCTAGGAAAGATAGGAGGATCCTTGTGTCTAGGAGCATATATATATAGGATTGAAGAAAGGGTCAAGAAGATGCCGTATCAGCACCTGCCTTACTAAATCATGAAGGCCATTGAAATATTATGCAGGTTCCATCCTCAAAGACTTGTCGTACATTAATCAAATATGCACCTAACTAAGGAGTTAACATGGGTAGTGTGGGTTAGAATATGGATAAAAAGTGAAGAATATAGAGGAAACAGGGCCTCAAACCCAAACACCTTTTTTGACAATACTCCCTATTCTCTTCCGCTACTTCCTTCAAGACATTTTTTGACAGGGAAAAAGAGGAAACTTCCAATTTGACACGTTGCCTTTCTCTGGGAGACTACATCCTGGTAAAAGTTATATTAACAGTCTTTGTGCTAAGTTAATACTACTCCAATCAAGTTAATTCTACATTAAAAAGCCACAACTTTTTTTAGTGTCTTGCATAAATCCACGCGCCTTGTAAATCCTCTAAAGTAGGTACCACCATTTTTCGTATGGGAAGGCACAGCATAGAAAGATTAAAATATGTTCAAGGTCTCAAATCCAGAAAATGAGGGAGCTGAGATTAGAATTTAGTGTAATCAGAAAACCTTTACTGTTATTTATCTGCATTAGAAAAAACAAAATTACTCCACTACAGCTTGAACTGTAGTGGTTAAGAGGTTATTTTGGCCACTTTTTTGTAACTCTGTGAAGTAATCCAAATATGAGTTCTAGACCTTAAGTACAATATTACTAGAATTTGAACTAAAGCAAGAACCTGGGGAAAGTTCTGGTAAAACATTCTGATTTAGATGCTAAGTTTGAATACGATTAGCTATCAAAATTAATATTCTACTTATTAGTTACTTTATTTATACAATGCAGGTAGTAATGATGACTTCCTCTACTGAGATATTATAGGAATAATAATGGTAGCAAAAAGTATACTGAAAATATTGCAAAGCTCTTTTTGTGTGTAAGAATTATGAGGAGTGATATGAAGATGAAATACCAACAATAGCTCTCTGATATATATAAATGTAGACGTTTCCATCCATTCACCCACTCTGTGGATAATTACCAAGAAAAACATGGTTTTTATCCATAGTGAGAGGGCATATAAATTCAAAACAGGCAGATGTGACTTTTTTAAAAAAGAAAATTACCAAATTCATACATTTTTTAGCAACAGAGAAGTTAGATGAAGTTACTTTAAAAATTAGTTAAAATGCAAACCTTGGCCTGCCTTCCAATCAATTTTTCAAAGAAGTAAGAATAGGACTTAGAATTTAAAGATTGTAATTTGAATGAATATTAATGCTCAAGTGTGTGGAGCTCAGAGGTAACTGACCTCGGACCTCACACAGTGTACAAAGTAGTTGCTTAGCTGGGAAAACCAATTTTTCACCTTTTTTTGTCAGAAATAGGAGACACTCCACTATAGGCTGGATTTTGTTCCTTGTAGAGGTCAAATCAGTGTCTGCTTGAAAAATTCATGATCCAGAAAAGGTAATTTTTAATGAATATTTATGAGCGATGTCCTTTCTTATCAGAGCTGTGCAAGTTTTCTGAAGCTTGCCACTAAGACTGGCTTATGATTTTTTAGCAAAAAACCTCTGAATCAAAACGAGGAAAATGGACTTGATATACTCTCATCTGACTCATTTTGACTTCTCCTGTTATGCACCATCATTGCATATAAAACAACATTGTTCAATGCTGTTCATATCACCACGGTTGCAGCATTCTTTCCATTGCTTTTAGAATCCAAACACCAACATAAAACAACATTTAAAGAACATTATACTCTTTTTATATTTTTAACCCTAAAAATATTTTGCCCATACAGTTGCTAATGACTCAGACCAAGTAATAATAGAAATACAGAGTTTCCACTATGGACATTAGCTCTCATGTTCAATGAAGAACAATAAGCTCAGAATACTGAAAAGGCTTGTAGCCAAATCATGATTTTTCACATTTCCTGAACTGTCTCTTAACGTTCCTATAAGCCAGAAGATAGGTCTCCAACAAAGTATTTGTTGACATTTTCCAGTAAATATATATAAAATCACTCCAAAAACTATTCAATATTAATTTATAAGTGTAAAATAATGTGCTGCATTTACATTTGTTCAAAGAGTATTAGAATAGCCAAATGGCTTTGTAATTTATTCTTAATCTAATAGATTGTAGAAATAAAAATGTATCAGGAAAACAATTCAGCCCGCCTGTAAACTGGTAAATATTTTAACTTCCAGCCTCTGCCATTTTATAATATAAAATGTCTTCATAGCACAAAATTACTACTTTACTACTTATAGATTTTCCCCTCAAGGTAGCATGTAATAGACACACATTATCATAGTATTAGTCTTCATGTGGTTTCATAAAATGTTTCTCTGATGAATTAGGATGACAACCTATTTATCATTATAAACATTAGAGGAAGGCATAATGAAATGGAATATTGGACTTTATAGGATCAAAAATTTTGTTCATAAGGATTATGTCTTTAGCTTTTGTGAAGATGAAAGTGTCTATTGTATATACCTAATACTAAATATAAATCATGTTTATTATTTTCAGTGTCTGTTGCTTTTTAGTATTCTGAAGCATTGAGAATTGAGGCCTAAAATATATTAAAAATGTACATACATCAAGGGACTTGGGCAAAGGCTGTTTGCCTAATTCTCTTTTGACTCTAGGCCTTTTATCGGCTGCAACTGTTTGCCTGGAATGATTTTTCCTGTTTCACCACAAACCTAGTTGCAACCCATACATAGCATCTTTAACTTCTATTCATTTTCTAAGTCTTAAATTAGGCAGTGCTCCCTTTGGAGAACCTAACTTTGCAGCCCCAGGCCATAGAAGCTCCCCGCACTTGCTCCAGTTACATTGCATTTGGCTGGTATTATTACATTGTGATTATCTGTCAAGAGGATCATCTTCCACACTAAACGATGGCTTTGTCAGGACAGGAACTGAAGCTTGTTGACCATTGTACTCTCAGATACCAACATATACGCTCATTTATTTGGTCAATCTTTATTTACTGAGGGCCTACCAACTGCTAAGCAGTGTTTAGGGCTGTGAAGATAGAAACATGTCCCAAATAGATAATGTTCATGTGGATTAACAAAAAAGGAAAGACCTTAAGTTTGGATTCTGCAATACTTTCTGAAAAAAGAACTCTGTAGCACAGAATGACTGAATGAGAGAGAGTGTGGTGACAAACTTGGACTGGTGGTTGTGTAATTAACTGGCAGCAGTTAAACAGGAATCAATAAGGGCCAATGAGTCAAATACCAGCTACTCTTGCACTCCTTTATTTCCAGGCCTCTTCCCTGTCCAAAATGTCCCTTTAGGCTTTGTTGATTCTTATCTTTCTCCTAACTGCAATAATCTGAGTATCCACTGAGTGTAAAGTGATTTTTAAACTTATGATTCTATATGAATAAATGCTTCCAGTGGTTGAGGTTTTGAAATGTAAATTTAGAAATAATTCATGAAACAAAGTTCCTGGTGTTTTGTTTATTTGTTTATTTCTTCTTTCTTTTTGTTTGTTTTAAAATAGATTATCTTATTGATGGAATCAAACATTCATATGATTTCCTGAATATCATAGTACTTGATGAGAAATTCTTACTGGGAGAGACAATGTTATTATAATGGTGAATATTAATGACTTTATATGCAAATTTTCCTTAAAACTTCTTTATTGAACAATTGGTCATTTTTCTCATCTTTTCTATTTTAGAATTTCTGTTCAAGGGGACATAGGAGAGAGAGTAGGTAATAAGTGGAATGGTTGGCCCAAGTGTGTTCATGGACCTTTCCAGGTGTACCTTCTCCAATCCCAAGTGTATAAGCAAAATGAACATATTTCATGGTTGGCAAAACTCCAACATGATTTTCTTTGCCTGTAGCACAAAAGCTAACAGTAAGAAAAACCAAAGAGAAATCTTTCAAACTGAACCCCCAGCTAATATAGTAAATTAAAAACAATAGTGTAGGCTGGACATGGTGGCTCATGCCTATAGTCCTAGCACTCTGAGAGGCCGAGGCAGGAGGATCACTCAAGGTCAGCAGTTCGAGACCAGCCTGAGCAAGAGCAAGACCTGGTCTCTACTAAAAAAATAGAAAGAAATTAGCCAGACAACTAAAAATATATAGAGAAAAAATTAGCCGAGCATGGTGGTGCATGCCTGTAGTCCCAGATACTTGGGAGGCTGAGGCAGAAGGATTGCTTGAGCCCAGGAATTTGAGGTTGCTGTGAGCTAGGCTGACGCCATGGCACTCTAGCCTGGGCAACAGAGCGAGACTCTATCTCAAAAAACAAACAAACGAACAAACAAAAAAAAAATAGTGTATTAGTGACAATTAAAAAGTACTAAATAATGCAGAAATAGTGATCCCCATCCCACCTCCATTTAATTTACTAGACTGACCGCTACCAAAAACAGACAGATCCTGAAGGATGATGGTAAACTACTGCGATCTCAAGTAAGTAGATGCCCCTATTGAAGCTGCTGTCCTACATGTGATATCTTGACTAAAGCAGATTAATGTGGACATACCCAGTACATGGTATGTGGCCATGGATGAGATAAATGAATTATTTTCTATCTATATCCATAAGGAGACCAGAAGCAGTTCACATTCACATGTGGCAGAGAAGGGGAAATCTCTACAGTCTTGGTCCAGGTCTATGTTTACTGTTTCTCATCCTGTCATAGTCTAGTTTGGACCATCAGGACATTCTACAGAATTTCACATTGTTCTACTACCTTGATTATAACATGTAATCAGAAATGATGAGCAAGAAGGTACAGGTACACTGAAGGCATTTTTAAGCCAAATGCATTCCATAAGGCAGGAGATAAAGCCTGCAAAGACTCAGTGGCCCACTGCATTAGTATTCTGTGACATGCTGGGGCATTTCTTACAAACTAAAAGACATATTGTTGCATATCACACATTTCCCACCACATTGAAGGAGGTAAAACACCTTGTAGGTTTCTTTGGGTTTGGGAGTGACAGATCCTGTACTTACAAATACTTCTCTAAAGCATTTACTGAGTAACGTGGAAAGTGACCAGGTTTGAAAAGGATTCAGACAAGAGCTCTGCAGTAGGCTGGGCTATGGTTAAGGCAGCCCTTTTGTCTAGACCATGTAATCCAAAAGACTATATAGTATTAGATATATCTGTGATAGGCAATGTTGCTGTGTACAGTTTACAAAATCTCTAATAGGAGAATGGCAACGTAGACCCATAGGGATCTGAAGCAAGGCCATGTGATGTGTGCCATTTATATGCCATTTGAAAAATAGCTTATAGCATGCTACTTGGCTCTGGTAGAGACACAGTGCCTAACTATAGGACACTGAGTGATCATGCGACTAAAAATACCTATTATGAGCCGAGTTCTGTCATACTGAGCAAATCATAAGGTTAGGTGGCCTCAGTAGCAATCTTTTATGACAAGAAGGAAGTGGTGTACTTACTGTGATGGTTAATGTTATGTGTAAACTTGGCTGGACTAAGGGATGCTACTATAGCTGGTAAAACATCATTTCTGGGTGTTTCAGTGACTCTGTTTCCAGAAGAGGTTAGCATTTGTGTTGTTAGGCTGAGTAAAGAAGATTACTTTCACCAATGTGAGCAGGTGTCAGACAATTCAGTGAGGAACCAAATAGAACAAAAAGGCAGAGGAAGAGTGAATTTCCTCTCTATGTTTGACATGAGACATCCATCTTTCCTGCCTTTGGACATTGGCTCTCCTGATTCTAAGGCTTTTGGACTTGGACCAGGATGTTGGACTGAATTATACCACCACCTTTTCTGACTCTCCAGCTTGAAGATTGTAGATTATGGGAATTCTAAGCCTGCATAATTACAGGTGCAAATTCCCATTATCTATCTATCTATGTCCTGTTGATTTTGTTTCTCTGGAGAATCCTGACTAATACACTCGTGGTCTAGCATAGGCAGAGCCAGAGTTCATCTGTAAGTAGGTGTCCCAGCCCCTCATGTCATCTATCATTGCTATACTTTTGCTCTTTCTTAGCTCACACCTATGTCCCCATGGAAGAGTCCTTATGATCAACTGATGATGAAGGAAAAAGCTGAGCTTGGGTCACAGATACATGAGGTCAGTGTGTACTTGCAAGCTAATAATAAATTACTTTTGCTTTAGAGCCCAAATCAGAGATGGCTTTAAAGCCTGACTATGAATGTAGATTCTCTCAATGAGCACAGCTTCATGCAGTATACCTGATAATCCACTTTAAGTGGAAAGAGAAGTTGTTTGTGGAAGGAATATTTACTAAATCATATTCGTGGTGAATAGGCTGGGGTTCAGAAGAAAAATGATAGGGGACATTGAGGTCTGAGGAATAGGCACAAAGATGGGCCTATGGGAAGATGTTAAGATTTTTGCATGATGTGTTAACTCTCACTAAAGATTACCTACCATGGAAGAGTCACTAAGTAACCAACTAAACAAAAATGGCCCAACCACTTGATATTAGACAGCCTCTGACATTGGCCAACACAATTCTGGCACAATGGAAACATGAATAGAATCGGCATGGTGAGGGAAGCAGGCTGTGGATGGGCCCAACAGCATGGGCTCCACACAGCATGGCTGATCTGGCACTGCTGAAATATCCAATTCTAGCAAAAGAGAACAGTGCTGAGTCAGCTACAGTACCATCCCTGAGACCAGCCACTGGCATCAAATTGATTACATTGAACCTCTTACTTCCTAGAAAAGACAGAGATTTTTTTTTTTGCTTGTAATCAATAAGTATTCCATTATGGATTCCATCATTCCTGCCTATAGCTCATGGTTAATTTTGTTGGCATATGATCTGCATAGTCACATGAACAGGGAGTCCTACATTTTTATTTTTTGTGGGAACAACAAATTATGTAGCCAGTCCTACTATAGCCTGGGCCAGTCCATCTATCTACAGCTGTATGAAGTACTTAACACATTAATGTGGATGCCTCATAACATCAAAACAGCTCAAGTGACCCACTTCAGAGCAAAGGAAGCAGCATCCACTGGTTTTATCACATACCACACCACCCAGAAGTTGCTAGTTTAATAGAACAGTGGAGGGCGTGTGGTACAAACCATTTTCCATATCAAGGTCTTTCTTGGAGGACAACCTGAACTAATACACTAGCAGACATTGCACCCACATAGTCTCTGTTTTAAGAACACCTAGAACTTTGCTTAGTTTAAAACAGAGCATTGGACTTGATATGAAGATATATTTGCTCTCATGAAAGTTATTGTAATCTAACTGGAAATATGACACAACACATATATGGACTAGATGAACCTGACATTAATCAAGATGGGCAAGCTAGAAAATAAACAGGCATTGCTGTGTAGACAGAGTGGGCTTCAGAGAAATAAGGAATGAAGGAAAATAATAGAGAAGATGATGAGAGACAGAAGACAGCCCTTATATACTAGGCATTGAATAAATTCCAAAGTAAGGATCTTTGCTTGGTTTAATCTGTACTCGATGTGTCTAGAATGGTGCCTAGCATGTAATAGACACCCAATAAATATTTGCAAAATGAATCCATTTAGGTTAAACTAATCAATTGAGAAGCTAATGACACAATGAATATATGTATGTCATATTTAGAGAGAAACAACTTGAAGAGACATACATCCAATCGTGTCATAGCATGTACCTTGCACCTACTATGTGAATGGCACTTTTCAGTGCTAGAGACACCAACTTTAATAAGACATGATCCCTGCCCCCAGTGGGATCACAGTGAGTGAGGACTTCTTGCTAATGTCATCTAGAGAGTCCAGTTTTCTTCACAAACATGTCCTAACTTAAAGGCTGTAGCTGGATGGGAATTGTATTGCTTCAGTGCCTGATCCCTAGCTTTACGGTTGCCAAAATAATTTTCTATCAATTCACTTAAAGCTGATGTTGTGTAGGCAGAGACTGACTCACACTAAAACAGTGTACAGAGGATCAATGTATGAATCAGTCTCATCTCATATTGACTTATTTTATTTATTTATTTATTTTTGAGGCAGAGTCTCACTCCATTGCCCAGGCTAGAGTGCTGTGGCATCAGCCTAGCTCACAGCAACCTCAAATTCCTGGGCTCAGGCGATCCTACTGCCTCAGCCTCCTGAGTAGCTGGGACTACAGTCATGCGCCACCATGCCTGGCTAATTTTTTCTATATATTTTAGTGGCCAATTAATTTTTTTCTTTCTATTTTTAGTAGAGACGGGCCCTTGCTCTTGCTCAGGGTGGTTTTGAACTCCTGACCTTGAGAGATCTGCCCGCCTCGGCCTCCCAAAGTGCTAGGATTACAGGCATGAGCCACTGCGCCCGGCCTCACATTGACTTATGATAACCTTTCTAATCCAAGAATATTTGTCTCTACCACTTTGTGGAAGCCCTCGTCAATATCAGGACACTTTGGAATTACTAAAAGGATGAATTTGGAATCAGAACAAAATGGAAGTATTAGAAGGAATGTCTCACCCATATAGGGTAAAGTCCAGCAAAATATCTGTAACCACAATAAAAAAATGCCTCTCAAATTATCTAAATGCTCATATTTCTCTATTCCAATGTGTTTCTCCCATTTAAGGGTGAGATAAACATAAACATCATCTTGCTATCCTGTTTAACTTTTTTTCCTAAGCTTCATCTTGAGCACTAATATCCTTAATTAGAATCACACTCCAGCCCTGCAGTCTTTTGGATGTTCACAGATCTGATTTTTATGAATGATTCTCTGATTACCTTGGTAGAGTTTGGGTTTCTCCCTAACTTCTCAGCCACACATTTAACAGTGTCTTTTTCAGTTCTTTGTCCAGATGTGTTCCTGTTATAAATACTCTAGAAATTATAAAATCATCATTACTGATTTAGTGAAGAAGAGTCTGCTTTGATGGTCAAAGGTTATGCATCATCCACTATGTGATTTGAAAATTTACGAATTGATATTTATATATCAACACTGTGAAAAAACATTATCTCACATAGGGCAGAGAGCATGTGAGCATTCTGTATAGTGCAGACTTGATAAATATCAAATGACTACATCCAAATTAAAATAGCATTTGCTCTCATCCCAGTTCTATATAGATAGGTGTGTTTTGTTCTTGCAGATGAAGGGTTGACTCATGATTCTGAACTCTGACATCTCTCTGGCTGATTGAAAATAAATTGTGCATACCAAATGAGCTCTAGTGTAGGTATGAAATTTAACAGTTTCCTGCCACAGATTCTGGCCAAGGAAGAATTTTTTTTTTCTGTGCTGTTTATCTAGTAACCACTGGTAATACTGGTTTACTAATATCTACTCACTGGTAAACCAACTAAGCCTCCAGAGACTTTTGCAGTTGGGGAAAGGAAGCAATGGGATAAACAGAAAGCATAGTTCATTTTTCGTTAAAAGGAAATCATCATCACATGATATATCAAAATTATGGTCTTTCTTTGTTAAGCAGTAGAAGTGGAAAACTGTTTAAATCTCATAGATAATTCAAGTCTTGGTAAGGAGCTAAAAGGAGAAAGGTTAATTACCTACTTAGTCTTGTGGGCAGCACATGAATGGGCACCTGGGCCTTTGGTTTGATGGAAAGATGTTGGAGAAAATGTTTTCAGGGCGTGAAACTCTAGATATATAATTGGGAAAATGACTACTTTTAGCTTTTTCATATGCTGTTAAAATAAACAAACAACTCACATCGCTTCCTAGTCTCTAGGAAGTAATCTCACATTCACTGTCATTCTTCAATATGCAAAATATTTATTTTAAGTTTAGTTTTCAATTAACTCTATTAATCATTTTTCTCTGATGGAAATACAGCTGTATCTGGTTACTGAACTAATTTATACCTTTATTTAATAGAATAAAGGATAAGAAAGGAGGTCATATTTCCCGGGAGTCAATGACTGCCTAGGAATAACTTGCTCATCCATATAAGCCTCACTTACAGTGATAACTTTCAATTTATTCACTGAAATGAAAGCGTTAATTCAATTACATGTGAGTATTAGATAGTCAGTTTTATTACCAAGGGCTAACAATCCACTATATTCAACATGATATTTATACAAAAAAGAAAAATCAGATAAAATTTGAAAATTTTTGAAAGCTCTAATTCTTCCAAGGTGACTAATCTGATATTTAAAAAATTAAGGGTAAGTATCAACCTCCATAGAATGAGCTTTTTAAGTCTTTGAGAGTATCATTGTTCCTTTGCTTCAGCAAAGCAAAATTTAAAAATAATCCATAGAATCTGATTTTAAACACTAAAATAAAAATTAGCAAACCAAGCATCACATGTGCAATTATAAATAACGTTTGTGCATACACTGATAATATGTAAAATGCTAAAATGCTTCCTAACACTTTCACAGATCCTCAGTTCTTAAACATTTTATCACTTATCTCCAGTAAGAATGGCCTTTATCAAAAAGTCCCCAAACAGTAAATGTTGCCGTGGATGCGAAGAGACAGGAACACTCCTACACTGCTGGTGGGACTGCAAACTAGTTCAACCTCTGTGGAAAGCAATATGGAGATACCTTAAAGTGATACAAGTAGATCTACCATTTGATCCAGCAATTCCACTACTGGGCATCTACCCAAAAGATCAAATGACACTCTACAAGAAAGATACCTGCACTCGAATGTTTATAGCAGCACAATTCACAATTGTAAAGTTGTGGAAACAACCCAAGTGCCCATCAATACTTGAGTGGATTAATAAAATGTGGTATATGTATACCATGGAGTACGATTCAGCTTTAAGAAACAATGGTGATATAGCACCTCATGTATTTTCCTGGATACAGCTGGAACCCATTCTACTAAGTGAAGTATCTCAAGAATGGAAAAACAAGCACCACATGTACTCACCAGCAAATTGGTACTAACCGATCAACACCTAAGTGGACATATAGGAATAATATTTATCGGGTGTCGGGCAGGTGGGAAGGCGGAGGAAAGGATGGGTATATACAAACATAATGAATGAGATGTGCAATGTTTGGGGGATGGTCATACTTGAAGCTCTGACTCAAGGAAGGAGGGGGGCATGGGCAATATACGTAACCTTAACATTTGTACCCCCATAATATGCTAAAATTTTAAAAAAATGTATTATTATTACTGTAAAATAGAAATAAATAGAATTCCTGAAAATACAAATATTGTGTATCGTGACAATAAATAGTTCTCTAAATGTCAGTTCAGATATTTTCAATAAAGGCAGTTTTCTGCACTTTGCATTAGAAAAAGAAGAATATTCCAAATAGCTTCTGATCTTGAGAAAATTTCTTTTCTGGAAAATGATTTTTAAAATATTTATTAAACAGTTCTGATATTTTAATTTCCCAAGGATAATTATTTCTACAACTTTTTAATAAAACTAGCCTAGTGAAAAATCCCTCAAATATACCATATGCTATTTATACCAAAATATGAATTTCAAGTGTAGGAGGATATGTGTGTTTATACATATACAAACCTACATTATCATGTTATATCGTTAAGAAAACCTTTGCCACTTTTTGTGCAGATTTTCTATCCCTCCAAGTATTTCTTTCCATTTCCTTTTCCTTTTTCATTGTATTTAGTTTGTAACATTTTTCCCTGTTATTAAAACAAATAAACATTAGAACTAGCCCATTTATAAAATGTTAAAATTTAAGGAAACCTTGGAAAATGTACAGCAAATACCAAAAATAATATTCTCTCTCTCTTTTCTTTCTCTTTTATGTAAGAAGGGCTGTGAAAAATTGAGGTAGAAGTGAAACATCAATTCCCAAAAGAGTTACTTTTCTCAAAGTGCTGAAAGTCAATTCAACAAGTATTTATTGAGTGTCTGCCCCTGCCCTTGGGATGCTGGTGATATAAAATTGAGAATTTTCCTCAACACTTGATTCATTTTGATTTAAAGCTGACAGCCTAGAGAGTCTACTCAAGGTTTCAGTTGCTCTTCATATATAAATATTTTTCTACAGTTTGAGTTTTCACTCATACCGATGCTTGAGTCTTTAAACTCTGGTATTTTTCCCCCAGATCATTGTATAAAAAATGAAATATTGAAAATGGTAGTGATTAAATGATTGTCTTCATGAGAATCAGTTAGTTCTTAATCCTTTATAATATAGATAGAAGAATTTTAACTTTGAGAAAGGATAGAAATTTCTATTTTGTGTACATTAATACTTGGTTATGTTTTTCTCTTTTGTTGGTATCTTAAAAATGTATTGTTCTTTTGCTAACTGAATGGAACTTTTTATTTTTTTCTTTTATTTTGCCATATCAATATAATAATAAAGAGAGTATTTAATTTTCTTACTCATTCATTAAATATTTAGAAAGCAGCTACACTTGTCCAGGCATTATACTGAGTGCAGAATTTGGATTTTTCCTTTGTTGTAAACCTGAACCTTAGCTAGATTTTCCTTTGAACCAAAGAAATGAATCCATGGTGGTAGGAAAAAGATGGGATAAATAAAATTGGGTTTGTTTTTTATTCTTTTTTGTCAAAGGAGACAGGAAAAAGAAGAAATAAAGAAAATTTGGTCTGTTATGTTTAAGCAAAACTAATAAGAGAGAGTCAAAAAAGGAGAATAAAAAGGATAAAGACTAATTGTATTTGAATAAAGACTCAGATTAAAAAATTAGTGTTGTTATTCTCAAAAAAAAATAACATACAAAACGAAAATGTGGTCTTTATTCAGTTTCATCAGGGAAAATTGGAAAACAGCTGCTTTTCTGCAGTGGGCTTAAAAAGAGAAGCTAATGTTTAAGCTCTAGCTTGAAAGGAGAACTGGAGTTGGGAGTGGAGTAATCCTCAAGAAGGCCAAACTCCCAAAAGTACAAGAAAAGAAGTTGTGATATTGGATTTCCACCCACACTGTAAAGTACAGATACTAGAGTTTTAGCAGCAGTGAGAAATTTGAAACAGGGAACAATAATCCCTTCTACCTCTATAAGGTACTTTGTGATGTTTATCTTTACTTATACCTTCTATCTGTGATAGAATGTGATTCTATCACATTCTCAGGGAACTTGATTCAATTTAAAAGAGGATCCTCCAATGAGGTTGAAGCCACAGGGAGTATAATTCAAGTGGGGGGGGGGTAAATAAAAACAGGGAGGGATTCAAGTTTTTAAAAAATGCGGTGGTCTACAGAAAAGTGAGAGCAGCTAGAGGGCCTTTAGAAGCCAAGCAAGAGTCCCAGGATCAGGACTAGGAAACCACAAAGACTGATTGGTGAGAAACTGCTGCCTGGTATGGGAAACACATGTTCAGGCATACAAAGTTTAGAGAAAAGCTAATTCAAGTTTTTCTAAGTCTTCACCTCCCAGTACCATCCTCAATGGCAAGTCTTGGCCTGACTTGGGGCTTGGAGAAGGCGGAGTCAAGCACCATGTAGGTGAGTCAATGACATGCAAGCATGCTCTCTGGAATCAGGCTGCTTGGATTGGAATTCCTATTCCACTTCCTTCTTGTATAATCTAGCTTAAGTTGCTCAACTTTCCAGCACTCCATTTTCCAGAATTAGGTCCTATCTACTAATAAATAGTGGAGCCATTGACTCAAATATTGATATATTCTTAGTAACAAAATGTATACATCTTAATTAAGAACATCAGCAGAAGCTCTTAACTCTCTAAAAATGTGCACCATTGGATATGCTTGTGGCTGGCACTCACTCTAAGCTCTAAACATTTAGATAATCTGTAAGGCAGCCTGAGCTAGAAGGAAAGTATATGAATTTGAAAAGTGGCTAAATGTTTTGAAATAGATAAATGGAATTTTGTTATGACTACTGAGGAATTGCCTTATTTCAATCCACATTATTGGAAATTTTCACAGTTATATCTTTAAACTTTTCAAGCAGAACTTTTATTTAGAAGCCTTTACATTCATATGTGATCAGTGTTTAAGAATATTTTTGGATTTACAGAGGTATAACTAGCAGAAGGAGCACTTGTGTTTTGGAATTAAAGGTTTGGCAAGAAAAATGATAAGCAGTAAAATTAACAGTGGTAACTATTAATGTGTTCAAGTACAAATACTACTTTTAAATAAATAGAATGAATGATTGGCAGAAAACAGTCTTTAGAAAAAAATAAAACTAAATATGAGAGCAATAATAAAAAATAAACCAGTTTTTCACCAAGCACGTTTCTTCTCTATCAGAAAATAAAATCTTCATTCAAACATAGTTTTTATTCACAGATATATACTGCATTTTATGTATTTTAGGAAAAAAAATTGTTTTTCTATTATCTCCAAGAAAGGTCTGTGATGGTGGCAACAGGAGGCCGAGGACACCAAGCCACTCACTATGGATAATGTGTAAGCCAAGTTGCATATGGAGATGGGTCGGTGCTTTGGTACTTTTCCTGCAGAAAAGTGTGATCTAGAACCTTCTAAGGGAGGCGCCAAAGGCAAACATGGGTGGAATAAAAAACACACAAAAGAAAGAGAGGGTTTGGACCTATCTAAACAGTATAAGTCCAGCCATGCAGGTTTGACAATTGTTGACATACCACAGGGCTGTGAGTTTTCTTTCTACCTCTTGGTCATTGCAAATAAATGAGTTTTAGCAGACTCAAAGTGTTGGCCTCCCCAACTTATCAAGATTGGTACAATAAATGGATATTCAACTTATGAGCTTACTTCCTTGGTAGTAGTTACAAACTGGATTAGGATTGCAATAACTTGTTGCTGTAGCCAAAGTAGTCTCCATTTCCAGCAACAGATAAAAGTGAAAACTTCCAGGGTATAGGGCAGAGAGGAAATCATGAACATACTATTTGTAATACCTGCTAGTTTTTATAAAGAACTTGAGCTCTCTTTCTGTGGTCTTCCCTGAGATCTCCCCCAAACCCTTGGTTTGAACGTGTCTGAAGGAAGAACACATACGTCCCTATATAAGAATGTCTTGCTATACATTTGTAATGGGAGGTGGTGATTTACTTCTATCTGTGGTCACATATAACCTATTTTTGTTGTTATTCAGAGTTAATAATAAGTAATTTCATGCATGTGAAGTCATAGTGAGAGAAACGGTCTCTTCCTAATCATGTCAGAGATGCCTGGGCTATGGTTTCTCATGAAACATATGGACACTGGAATGTGACAGAATGCATGTCACCCATGTAAAAGTTATTTGTGCATTTTACCTCCCCATGCTATTCTTAAGAAGGCTGTATTTGATTGCTACTGTTCAATCAGTTTAAGCAGAAGCTTGCAAAAGAGTGAGAACACCTGCTCACTTATTCCTGAAGAACCTCCTGCAACAATCTCACAGAACCATGAAAGAAACTGGGCCAGAAAGTGGGCAGCATGCATTTCCGACTGTTCTAGACCTAGAAGCAGATAACCAACTCTCTGTTTGATAATGTCCCTTTATCTTCTGCTAAACATGGAAAGCATTCCCATTTGCACTGCTGATGGGAGTTATACCCAGCTAATAAAAATGAGGTGCACTGTTCAGTTTATCTAGGCCTGATTATGGTGGAAGGCAGCTAAAGCTGAAAGTGAGTCCTGTATACTAAACAGCATTGGAGCCTCTGCAGTATAGAGAGGGAAACATTCAAAGAGCACTGTGAAGCTCGATTTACAGAAATAGACTCAAAATTGCTGCCAAGTGGTCCAGCAGACAATGTTTATGTGCAGCCATCAGAGATCAGGTTGCTCAATTTGAGGAAAAAAGTTGTATAGCATCAGGCAGTGATGGCTTCTGTGCCATCATCTCCGAATACGGAGAACAGTGACCCAGGCACTAACACCTGTCCTGATTAATGTGGTGCCAATCTATGAGTTTTAAATATTTTCTCTCCCCTGATCATTTTTATACATATCAGAAAATATCATCTTCAAAATGCTCAGCCTGGCATAATCTACTCTACTGTCAATTTATAATTGATTCCTTTTCATAAATATTCTGGCTAGATGTCCTGGAATAAAATTGTCTTAGACTTTTTGCTCATATGATATGCCAGTGTTCTGCTGGAATCTATGTCAAGCTCTTGTCCTCTGAACTAAGTTATTTTCATCCAGGATACTAGGAGAGGTTACATATCACATTATACTAACACCTTCTGGCCACCTATCTTATCCCTTTACCCCCAATAAAAATGTCTAAGTCTTACGTCTCAGGATCTATTTCAAAACTTTTTAAGATAACCCTTAGTCAAGTAGGTCAACTATTATTTGAGCTTCCTCAATTAATGCCTTCCTCGGATGTCTTGTTTTGGAAATGACTTTTGCCTTTTTGACAGAATGTAGCTTTGATATGCAGGCTGGTTTGCCCTCCTCCAGTTTTCTCAGCTACCAGGCACTTGAACTTGTACTCACATTTTTCTGCTAAGCTTCTGCTGACGGGCCTCTCTAGATACCATTCAGTAGGCTGACTGAAATATAACCTCACTCCAGGTCAAATGCCTCTAAGCTGAAAACTATTTCCAAGAAGGATGAAAATCTTAGATATTTCAAGTTTGTCTATTTGGCAGTGTTGAGGTAAGAACAATAACAGAGTCTTTTTCCCCCCCCTTTTCTTTTCTTTTTTACTTTCCTATAGCAGCCTGAGAGGAAGAAGAGTTTAAATGTACAATAATTTTCATTGTTATAAATACATGAAGCGTAGAATGGAAAATAAGAAGGGGACAAATTGAGTAATCATTGTAATAATGGATAGATAAAATGTAATATTAACAGGTTGAAGGTGTACGCATACTTAATATTTTACTTAATAAAATGAATGTAATTTTGACTTGAATATTGAGTAGATTTTAGAAACATGAATTCTCATTGATTTAGTAACTTTATGTATGCCGTAGTTTTAAAAAATGTGCATGATGGGTGAGAATAAATCACATGAATTTATCTCTAGTGAATTTTTAAAAGACTACTTATTACGTGGTTTTCTCTTATCATATTGTCTCACAATTTCAGCATTAGAGGCTCTGCTGTGTTCTAATCAGGTATGGTAATCAAGTCTATTTAAAATTAAAAGAAAGTCTATTTAAAATTATACATTATAGATATAATATATAATTTCATTTTATAGATGAAGAAAGAAGTGTGTGGCCATCATATTCCCCTTGATCTGTTAGGCTGAAGTCCATCTTAAAAAGAATAGAGACCATTTCTTGTGAAATAACTCTGGCATTTTTGCTGTATATAAACGGCTTTTTGGGACATAAGATTCAAAGCATTTTTCTAGGGGTAAGGAGACAAGATACACAGCCAGTGTGAAGGGGTTGGTGTAATCTGATGCATATTCTCTCCCAGCATCCCTGATAACTTCATTCATATAATGAAGTTCATAAACTTCATTCATAAACTGGGAGTTTGACAGAAATTCTGAGAGAATCCTGATCTCACTGAGTGATTGGCAACCACTGGAAACCGGTCAGGCAATGGCTGGGCTGGTTCGCTTTGCTCAATGAGCACAGTGGTGTTGTTGAAGGAGGTACGCAGGCAAGTGGGAGAAGTGCCTAGAGTCAGTAAAGACTGTGGACATACATGTGACCCCTTTTATAATTTTCTTTGGTTTGCTCTGTCTTCATTGCAAAACCCCCTCTGCACAGTGAACTACCCTGTTTTGTTTATTCTGTGTCTCGACTTCTCAAAAGAGCACAATTGTTACAAATGTTAACAAGTCGTGGCTTGTTTTGTACTTTAAAGTCTTGGGTATTTTGATTTACAAGAAGAAGTGGCATATATAAATCTGAGACATAAAACATCTAGTTTGAATGGTATATTCATGAGCTGAAACTCGCAGTATGATTATATGTAGTTTAAAATCTAAGTTTAAGATATAACTATTTCAGATATTAGAATTAGTCATGTATTACCCTCATTACTTATAAAGAAAAATGTCTGTCTTAAAACATTATCTTAAATGAGTTACAGTGGAAAGCCAAGTATTCTTTAAATTACTTCAAACTGGGGCTTTTAAATTTTGATTTCATTTATACTCTACTTGCTATCCAGGTTTATTAAGCAATTATTAAATAATTCATATTTCTTACTTTGAGGTATCTTCTGGGAAGACAAGAACTGAGTTTTTTCACCTTAGAATATTAAATATTTTATGTTATCTTTATACTAAAGCATGCCGTCTGCCCCCAAATGCACTTCATCAATTGGAAAATATTCATATTGATTCTCCTTAAAGATTTTGAATGCCTTCTTGTGTTTCCTCGTTCTGGAGTTCCACCACTGCCCCAGTTAAACTTTGCCTTATTTCTGTAGGTCAGCACTATGATCAATCAACTCAATGATAAAAGAACAGCTAGTTAATGCATTTGAACAGGGTCACAACATATATTTTGTGTGGCTGAGTTATTTCAGTTATAGACTAAGTTAGCTAAAACTGTAGCACTTCAGACAAGCTAGACCTGCACTTTATTCTCACCTGTCTAGAATAAGAGTTAAGATTTCCTCTATTTCATTATCCCACCTTCTTTGAAGTGTTAAAGTCAATCAAGATTGAGGCTGGGTCACCACCATGCTAGCATCTTAACTTCCTTGAAAAGTGAATGGCAGACTGAAGGGAGAGGGGTTTCCTTTTATGAAAATGATGCTTGTTACTTCATATTCCAATGGAGGGAACACTGTCACATGGCCACACCTCACTGCCAGGAAAGTTGGGAATTGTAGTCTCCAGCTGGGTGGGCTGTGCCCTGCTGCAACCTGGAGGTAGCTTCTAGCTTAAAATAAAGAAGGAGAGACTGAAAAATGTCACAGCCTTAAATCTCAGGCTGGTGATGTTTACGCTACACCTTGTTGCCTCTCTTCCTTCCTCCCATTTATTTTCCTTCTTTTTTGGTTAAGGCTCTTTGTGCCTTCATTATACCACTTTCAGATGACATGAAGAGCATGGAACACGAGAATATAGTTGGATATTAAATATTACTTTATGTATTAAATTGAAAGTTATGTAATTTATAAAAATGTGCTTTACCCTAAATACGTAAAAATCTATCTATGGCCTTAGTGGAATATGTAGCGTGTGTTTAATTAATTAACTTCCTAATTCACCAAATGGTTACTCTATACTTACTACATAAATAAATCTAAGTATTTTAGAGATATAAAGAATTTGAAAACAAAGACTTTCCTCAAGTAATTTACTAGTCATGTGAGGACATCTAATAAAAAATATCCGAATGGGGCAATGATACAAGAGCTGACACAGGATAGAAGAAATAAGGAAGCCCCCCTTTGTTTGGTGATCCAGTGAATATTTAATGAGAACTCTTTCCATACATGTTTTTTAAAAATTCGTTTCTTGAAAAAGTACCTATGTGCCATGTGGTTTATGAAATATCTCATTATAAATATATAATTATATTAGGAAATAAAAATAGTACCTTCTATTCTGGGATGTTCATTTGAATTATTATATAACCTTTGTTCTTTGACCCCAGTGATCATGAAAATGATATAATGTTTGAAATGTTATACATTTATTCTCTTCTTTAATAAGACAGACAGTGTGGCTCTCAAAGTTTAATGCTCATAATCATTATAACTTTGTTGAAAATACATATTTGAAAGCTCTATGGCAAGATTCTGACTCTGTACATCTTATATAGAGACTAGAAATCATTGTTTTTCACAAGTATATGTCTTGAGTATGTGGTTGTTCTTCCTCCCATTTTAAAAAAGATTTGGTTTAAGGAAAACACTGTGGGAAGTTTATATGAATGGTTACCCTTACTGTTAAGCTTTCCTTGCATAGTTTAATTTTTTAGACATAAGTATCTTTCTTATGCAATTGCTTCTGCCATTGTGATTGCCTCTTTCAAGATAAGACAATTATTCCTATTTGCCATATTAAGGCAAAAATCAATGTATTCATATTTAAAATGATCACATCTGAATAAAAATGTAATCCCACACAAGAGGGGTGGTTGAAGTGGTCTCTTTACATCTTTATCTATTTTTATGAGAGAAATTTCTAAAATGTGACAAATGTCTAATATTTAACAATATAGTTAGCATTTATCTCTTCTTTCCTGATTATGCATTTTGCCTCATTGCTTCTAGATTATAACTTATGCTTGAGGTTAAGAAAATAAAAGCAAGAAGAAGGAACCAAAAAAAAAAAGGAAAGAAAAAAAGGATAATATAGATATAAGAAATAATGACCTTGAAAAACAAGAGCACTTAATCTTGAAAAATCATGTGAGGGTAGACTGTATAGGTGAGCTAGATATGCACAAACGATATGTAAAAACACCATTAATACTTTTAGCTTCCCTGTCAACTCCTTCGAAATCTCATTGTGATCATTGGAAAATATGTGTCCATTTTTTTAATTGATTGTTGACATAGTTTGAAATGTATCTGATTTTATTGAGAGAGCCATTGAGTGCTATCTCTTGTTTGCTTAAGAAGAATAATTTTCCAAATTTAGAAGATTGTATTCAGAAATACAGTCATTTTTCTTGACTTTCAAGACCTGTTTCTGCATTTTCCCAAAGCACAGTTGGTCTAATTTTAACCTTTAATTTCATTGAGTTGATAATCATCTTATAACCATGAATACCATGCTGATTTCTTGCCAACTCTTCCCACCGTTAACACTACCATCATTGATGTTTATTGATTTGAGGTTTCTGCCTCACAGTACTTAATTAATTTCAAACACAGTAGAATATTTTGGGATTTTATATTCAGGATACCATTGATTTCTTGTCTTGCCAGTTTTAATCAGATTTGGGAAAAGGGAAGATTATGCCAAGGCTGTCTACTCATCTACTGGTTAAAAAATGTTATAAGCTCAATCATTAGAAAACACTTCATTTAAATAATATATCTAAGCCTTAAAGTGATCAATTATATACACTGGGCATTAACATAATAACGTTTAGTTTAAACATCAAAAAGAATGTGTGCTCTAATTAACAGATATAACATGCATGTCATAAGACTATTTAAATACAAAGGGCATTTATTTAAACGTATAATTAGATCTTTATTTCATATCTCAGTATGATTCGTATAGAACTATTTTTTGACAAAATCCCACATCAAAATGCCTATTACTAGTCTGAAATCCATGGAGCCTTGGTATGCCTTTCTGTGCTCAGTTTTAATGATAAACCAAATAGTCAAATACGTCATTTCAAACTGCTCTCAAAAGACAGTCTTTTGAAAGAAGATACCTGCACTTGCCGTTTTGTGGTACAACAGTGACAACCAGTGGCTGCTGGATTTCATTTTAGGCTGACAATTTATTGCAGACTTTACACAGATGAACCTGTATCTAGCTAAAGCTGATTATTAAGATAACCAGCACTCAGAAATAACTTGCCTCTTGCTCATCTTCATCTCATTTTTTACTAAAAATAGGTAGATAGCTACCACCTGTCTGTTTGAAATCTTTCATTTTGTCAACTGCCTGAAATTTAGATTAATATGGTTTTACTAAGAGGTCCCTGCAAATGTTAACATAAAAGAGGTGACTGAAAGATTCTCGATGAGCTCATCCTATGCAATATGTGAATCTACTTTTTATTTCACCTGTAAGGGGGAGAAAATAACTGCTAGGCATGTGTAAAAACACATCAAAGCACTCCATGGGCAGACAGTTAGGGATTGTATAATTATTCACTACCTGAACATCCCAGATTGGTTTTATCTTCCTTCCTAAAAGGTCCATTATTTCTTTCAAATGGAAGGCTTAATGGAGTAAAGCTTTGTTAGAAGTAATAAGCTGAATAATGTGGAGTTCATCTCTGGATTATGGACTTTTGGAGACTCCAAACAGTTAAAACTAATGATTTGATCCCTGTATTTATTTCACATTTCTTGAGACAGGTCTATTTATAAATTCTCAAAGCTCTGTCTGAGACACAGCAATCTGGAAATATCTTTTTTCTCTCTCTCTCTCTCTAACATCTATGACATTCCTACTCTGTCTCAAACTGTCTTTTTCTCTTTTTTTTCTTGAGCGTAGCTCCAAACCTTCATTTCCTCCTCTCTGGCACTGCTCTAGGAGTGCTTATGGCAAATTTGCTTCTGTAATCATAACTTGAACCCATCTGGGGATGAGATTGGCTACAAGCTTAGTATTTCCACTTAACATATTCATGATTAGCATGCACAGAAGGAGTAGAATTAGGATGAATGTTTTTGGAACAGTACAGATAAATCCTCATAAATGTAGTACAACAGCTCTGGAAACGCACAGTGAGGAAATGTAATGAAGCTGAACTCTGTAGAGAGTTTGGTATTCTCAGTACCATGCCTCTCCTAATGAACTCATTTAGATTAGAAAATGGATTTAATATTTTATTGGAATTAACCTGAGCCAGTAAAGAGGATTACACTTTCTTTCCATAAATATAGTGATATTACAGGGTGAGGTAGCATGTTACATGAATATTAAGCACTTTATGAACATTGTCATGAAGCCAAAAGGAATAAGGTGATTATATTTTAATATAGTGGTACTGTTCTTACAATAATTAAATTTCAATAACAGGAAAGGGAGATTTTTAAAAGATTTAAATCAGAATTTTGGGGCATTTTGAGAGCTAAAATGCCATGTGATTAAAATTAAACTCAAGATAGAACATTTAAGTAACCAGCCTCAGCAGAAGCTATATTTTACCAAGTGGAAAATAAACAACAAACACTTTTGGTGAAATAAAGGAAAGAAAGACTCTGAGTTTGACTAAAGAGAAGGATTATCTTTTCATTAATCTGAAGAGAAGAGTATATTTACTCAACTCTGACTGCTTTGACTATAAGATAGTCAAAGAATAGAACTCTGCTGGATTATTGGCTGGGTTCTTTTTCCCTTTCTGTCATCTTTTGTTTTCAGTGCAAACTCACTTATGTCCTTTTTGCACAATGAATGGATGCTTTCTTCATTTTTCATATAAAATTCATACAAGATTCATATACACTTTATAAAGGAGGAAATTCATGAGTCATCATGTCCTTTGATGACTCAAAGGGTTGATATATTACAGGCAAGAAAACTAATATCACACTTTTGTAATCTTAAAGAAAACAATAAACTGTAACATGAATCTGATCCAGCCTTAAACAAAGGGCAAGCTTTGGCCCTGGAGTGCCATTTCTACCCATTTTGTAAAGTCAGCTACTGTGCATAAGTGCACCCGAGCGTTCCCTGATTTTACAGGATAAGGCACAGTGAGTGCTACGTGCTAGAGGCTGAGGTTAGGTCTTGAGGCCATGCAGAGATCTTCTGATTAAAGCTGAACATGCGCAGTAAGGTTGTTCAGGCATATACACAGAGTCAGTTTAAGAAATGCCTCTCACCCCTCCTCCATTCCACTTATACTGATAAAACTTTTTTTCCCCTTTATATGGGGAAAGGGATTAAGGGGCTCCTCTAGGTGTGGTTTTCAGATTTCTCTCCAACACACATATGCCAAGAGTTGGATGCTCTTTTAAGCTTCAGTGAATGTTCTTTTCACTGGGGCTTTGAAATAATGCTATTAAACTGGAGCTAAAGAAAATCAGCAGCCTGCTGAGTATGCGGGGAAAAAACAGACCCCAAATAGAAGATGTCAGCATCAGTGCTGAGCAGCTGGTGAAAGGGTGGCAAGAAGACTGTTTGACCTAGCAGGCGAAGATCTTCTAAAGGGAACTGCAGGAGTACTGATGAAGGAAAGCATGCTGGGGAGCCCCAGTGGGAAGAGGAGAAAAAGAAAATAGGAGGAGAGGTCTAGGAAAAGAGAGCTGATGAGTAGAAATTGCCAGAAGCTTGGTATCTGCTGGCTTTACAAAGATTCAGGAGCATGCCTTTTGTTCCACTTCATTTTCATTTCTGTTTTTTCTTACTAAATATCATCTTCTTTTCTTGTTGCCTCCCTCATTCCATGTCTCTTATTTATTTTTTAAAAGTGTAAGATACTGAGTACAAGACTTTTACCATAATTAGCCCAGGTATCCATTTCCCACGTCTAGCAAGTGAACAATGTTAGGCAGATGGCGGTGGGCCTGGAGGTTATTACCAATGCTACAAAGAGAAACACGGAGAAAAATCTTTAACTTTTTATAATCCCTAAAAGGAACTGGTAGAAAGATATACTAAGCTTTTAAACCAGGCAAATTAGCTTGGAAAAGGATTTTATAAATTTCTTTATTGACTTCTCCTTTAATATATCAATGGTTAGCCTGGCTGACTTAGTTCGGAAAGCTCTCTTGGTGTATAGAGAATACAATCTTTGTTTCTACAGCTTTCCATTTTTGGGGGAAAAGAAAAAGGTATGGGAAAAACAAATGATATCCTAGTAATTTTCATACTCCTGTCTATGCCCAGTGAGAAAAAGAGAGAGGAAAGGAAAAGAGTTAAGAAGCTGGAAGAGTGTCCCCGTTTTCTCATCCCTTGCCTTATGTCCTAATAGAAGAGATGGCACATTAAATAAGCATGCAGTCTCTATCCCTTTCTGCCTTTTTGGATTCCAGGAGGAGGTGATTTGCAGGCTGTCTTCTTCCAGCCTGAGTCAGTTTACGCAGTGGAAGCATAGCAGTTCACAATCAGTTGACTTTGCAGCAGGTAATAGTGTGGAAGTAGCCATCAGGTTACCAAAGTATATTGCCCAAGAACTATAGGAATGATAGGTTCAATGAATGAAGACCCTGCCCCTTCCTTTGTACACCATGCTGATTTAAATCACTTCTCTTCTCTCACACATCCTATAATGGGTTTGTGTTCCCTCCAAAAAGATATGTCCAAATTCTACCCCCTGATACTAGTGGCTTTCTTTGGAAATAGCGTCTTTGCAGATGTAATTGAGTTACATCTTGAATCTTGAAACGAGATAATTCTGGATTTAGTGTGGGCTTTATATCTAATGATTAGTGTTTTTATAATAGAAAAAAGAAATTTGAGATACAGAGACACAGGGAAAGAAGGCCATGCGAAGATAAAGGCAAAGATGGAAGTTATGCCACCATAAGCCATGGAACACCAGGAACCACCAGAGCCTGGAAAAGGAAAAGGATTCTTTGTTAGAGCTGAAGGAGGGTGCTAAGGTTTGAATGCTTGCCCACTCCAAAACTCATGTTGAAATGTAATTGCCAAAGTAATGGTATTCGAAGGTGAGACCTTAAGAGGTGAGTTGAATGCCTTTAAAAAAGGGTTTTCAGAGGTGGGTTCTTTCTTTTGCCCTTTTGCCTTTCACCCTGAGATGAAGCAGCAAAAAGGCCCTCAACAAACGCCAGCCCCTCAGCCTTGAACTTCTCAGACTCCAGAACTATAAGAAATAAGTCTCCATTCTTTATAGATTACTTAGTCTCAGGTATTGTGTTATAGTAGCATAAAAAAGACTAAGACAAGAGGGTCTGATGACACCATGATTTTGAACTTTTGACACATAGAACACTAAAAATAAATTTCTGTTGTTTTTAAGTCACTAAGTTTGTGGTAATTTATTTATTAGAGCAACCACAGGAAATTAATACATGCCAACATTTTGGAAATGTTGGCTAGTGGGAATTGAGATGAATTCGGGAGACTGAGACATATAAGCAGCTGGGCATTTAAATAAATACAATGTCTAAGCATTGAGTAGAGAAATTATTAAATGATCATATCAGAAGCACAGAAGTGCTCAAGGAGGTTAGACAGTTAATGTTTCCCTTGCCAATCAAACAAAGAATAGATCAAGAAAAACAGCTCAGATCCTGAGGAAAAAAATGAAAGAAAATTCCTTTTCCTTTGCACATTCTTTGTGTAGTTGGGTGAATTTTTTGAATAAGTGCATGAATTGAATGATGAAATATATTTTGAGATGGTGGGGAGCAAGAGAAACTTATATCAAATAAAAGCTGTGTGTCTGTTCCATTTCTCAGATTTTATGATTCATATTACTAAAATATGAAAAACAGCTATGGTAAAATCACTTTGATGACTCAACTAATTTATACAGTATTGCCTTTGAATTTGGTTGAAATATTGAATTCAGAATAATGGCATATGTATATATGTGAATGATATTTTATAGTTTATCATGTGCATTATAACTGCCTCAATTAGTTTACACAATAATACTTTGATATAAATATTATTTTCCTAATTTTATAGATAAGAATAAAAGAGGCTCAGAAAAGTTAACTGACATTTCCAAGGTCATATAAGAGATAAAGTCTGAACAAAAATTCAGAACCTGTTTTCCTAGCTTGCAAAATGTTACTATTTGTTGGAAAAGTTTGTTTTTGAGAAAAGCTTACATGGGTGCTCTCAAGATGTTCTCATTTATTTGGAGACTGGGACATTGTTAAAATTAATGGCTTCAGAGTGGTAAATTATTTCAGCTTAACTTTTGTGAGGAAGATAGAAATCCTTTTTAGAGCAGTGTTATTATTTGTGCCTGAAAATGAATTGGATGGAGACCAGGAGAGCTATAGGTGCACTTCAGTATCAAAGTCATGTAGAAAATAAATGCTGACCATCCTATTTGATTTGTATGTATCATTCAGTTGAATTATCAGGCCAAACATACCTTATGTTTTCTTTTTCAAATCGGTTCTAGTTAATTGATGGAAATATTCCTCTGGTCAAGACCTTTAAAAATCTAAATAAGTTTTAGAGTGCTAGCTCTTGACTCTGACCATCATGTGGAGGTGAGAACCTCTTTGCATGGAGGCGGGACTGTGTGGCCTGGCCTGGAGACAGCAGGGATGGAGGTCTTGAGCTGAGGAGCTCTCTTCTATGCTCACTTCATGAAGCTTGCCAACACCTCTTCTTTCCTCACTAGCACCTTGGTACATCAGCCTATGACTTGATCTCCCAGGGTATATCTTAGATGGGGAATACTTTGAAATCAGTCTTTTTATTATTTTTATGCAATATTTTCATCATTTAAACTTTTTTGGTGGGAACGAGATTAAGCAAACTCAAAAGCACACAGAACAATATAATGAACATCCACATATCCACCATCCGTCTCTCCTTCTCCTCAATTATCAACACTTGACCAGTCTTGTTTCACATCTGGTGCTTGTAATATTCAAAGTCAGTTCTTCAATTCCCTATTTGTGTGTCTGCTTCCAAACCCTCGTACCCAAGTCAGTAGTACCTAGGAATTTACTAGTCCATGGGTGGCCCTTGAATAGTCATTGGCAGATGTGGGGTATGGAAGTAGAACTCCTATGCATTGAATCAGGAACTCTCAAAGGTATATGCACTCTTGACTTCTACTTCACAATCTTGTTAAAACTACCTTCTGCAGGACTTTGCATAAAATCCCACTTGTTCTCCCCTACTCTTGTTCTGCTCTCCTAAGTGGCAGTGAGTGTACTGAGTTAACAAAATGTGCCCATGAATCCTTGTCTCAAGTTCTGCTTCTGGGGAACCTAACACACTCACCTACTAAGACCTACTGGGTTAGATTTAAGTAATCCCTGACATTATAGCATTTCATGTATATTTCAATATATATTTGAAAAAATTAAAAAGCATTACCATTAACCCACCTAACTATGACAATAAAATTTCTTAACTTATTAAATAGCAGTCAGGGTTCTAATTTACAATTGTCTCATAAACACATTTTAAATAGTTTAATTCACTAGATATCCAAACAGGGTTTTTCATAGCTCTTCTTGTTGGAAATATGTTGTAATCTCTCTTAATATAGAGGTTTCTTCTTCATCTTTCTTTCTTTTTCTCTGATATTTCTGTGCTGGAAAAACATTGTCATTTTTTCTTTAGAATTTCCTACAGTCTAGACTTAGCTGATTGAATCTCCATGTAATATTTTAGTGTATTTGTCTAGCTCAAGTATTCATTAGTAGTTGAGTTTAGAAGCTTGATCAGATTGAGGTGTGATATTTCTGCTAAATGTCCTTCATTGATGGTGATATATTCTTTAATTAGGGGGAACATAATTTTGTCTTTCTATTATTTTTCAGCTATTAGTAATCAATTTATCCATTTGTTAATTTTTCAGGGAGTACAAAATGGTGATTCTTTTAATTATTTACTTCCTCCTTTATTTATTACCTGGAATATTTCTAGAAAGAAAAGCACTACCTTCTCCTCCATTTGGTTTCTATTTGGTAAAATGCATAAAGAAAAGATAGAATAAATGATTGACTTTTCTCTCTTACCTACCAGTTTTTAAAATAACAATTAGTTTTTTTAGTATACTCTAATGGTAATCAAATAGAATTTTAATGTTATTAGTATTATGAGTATTGTTATTAGTATTAAGCTTTAGTATTATTGTGAATTTATTAGTTTAAATATACTTAATGTTTTTCCTCCATTGCAGCAATTGTTTTCTTTTCTATTTTTTGGCCAATGGGGTCCCCTTTAAATCCACTCATGACTCCTTTTGGCATGACTAAAGTTGTATTTGACGTCTTCATTGCTAAAAGCTATAAAGTTCCGATCTCATCTTGCATGTATCTAGCTTTAGATCTAGAATGACCATTTTTCCAAGGGGTCTTAGTTACTTTTAGCTTGTATGCAATTGTAGGTCATTTTTTTTAGGTCTTTTGAGTGAGGCAGGATGACTTTTTTATGATGAAATATACCATGAGTTCAACTGATTGTTCTAATTATAATTCAACACTATTAAATTTTATTTAACCAATTCTAACTTTAATTTAAATCTCCTATCTGCCACACAGAGAATACCAGTTTGTAACAATATCAGCAATGATAGAAAGAGGATATCATATAACTGCTAAGCTATTTTATCCCAAAACATACAAACATCTCAAATACAATGACAATTTTCACCAACAATATGATTTCTAAAATCAGTTTAAGAATTTTTTAAAACAATTTTTGTAGTCATTTCTTTTGTTCTGGTATATCTCACATCAGGGATATGCAGTTGAATTCCTATATGAAAAGTTTTTAAAATAGCCATCCTTTGGGTGGTTATGCCACCAAAAGGTTGCACAATTTGATTTGTTTCAATTTTTTTATTTTGGGGCATTACCTTTTTATGTATGTGAAAACAGGTATATTCAAATATGTCAAGCTCCTATCTCTGTGGCCTGGACCCTATGCCTATAGGCAAACATTTAAAATTATATTTTAGGTTTTTATCCCATCATTTGGCTGTCAAATATAGGCACATATGTTCATTTCCCTTCCTTTCTTAGATAAACTGAAACATGCTTACTTTTTATCTTGCTTTTTTTTTCTTCAGATAATGAAAAACCTAAGAGTTTTACTTCATAGTAATACATAGAAGCATCCTCATTTATTTTCACAGGGGCAGAATGCTCTATTATGGAGTATACCATAATTTATTAAACAAGTCCCATATTGATGGATGTTTGGGTTATTTCCACTCCTTTACAAAGCAGTCTTTCAATGAATACCCTCATGCATATCGCCTCTCTATATTTTTCATAATGTATCTTTGGTGTACATTTCTGGACGTGGGATTGTTGTGGACAAAAACCAAATACCTATGTAACTTTACTAGACATTGTTAAATTCCTCAATTGTACCAGGTGTGCCCACCAGCAATATATTTTGCCTATTTCCTTTCACTCTAAAGCACAGTATATTGTGATATACTTTTGGATATTTTGCCAATCTAATAGGAAGGAAATAACGTCAAAGTAAAGTTTTAATTTACACTTAATTTTGTTATTAATTTTTAGGAATTTTCCTTTCATAAATACCAACAATACTGTTTGTGCTGTTTACATTGTTTGGAACTTATTAAGTTTCTTCCTTTTGTTCTCAGATATGGTCAATTTTTGCAAACATTATATGTACACTTGAGAAAAACACATATATTTTTTTTTATTCAATGTTTGATATATATTTATAAATTTTACTTCGTTGACTATTTCTTTCAGTTGATCTGTCTTGGATTCATAGATAAGTGTTATTATCTCCTCCCAATTTAAGTTTCTGTCTCTCCTTATATCTCTTGTAATTACTACACAATGTAAGGTTTTTTTTTTATTATTAGGAACATGCATAATAAAATTGTTATATCTTAATTTGGACTTTGAAGTCATTAACCTTACAAAGTATCTTCCTTTCATTCCTCCTCTCCTGATGGTGAGATTGAAAATTTTACTTTTCCTTTGTTTGTATTTGGCTGATGTCTTTTTGTGTATTTTTTAAATTTTATTTTTAATCTCTTGGAATCTAAGTACTATCAACCTAGTGTTGATTAGAACTCTAATCTATACTCTAAATCTACTCTAAAATCTATTCTAAAAATACTCTAAATCTAAACTCTAGTGTATATTAGAACTCTTCTTCCATCTGCTTTTCATATTTTTTGAGTCAAATTCTGCACATAGCAATGACAAGAGCAACAGAAGGAATTTCACCTGGTTGCTGTATTTCAGTCTTTAGATGATTTTATAATTCATATATTGATTCAAAAGGATCCATATTTGAATGGATCTTTAGGTTCAGATTATACTTTGTCATCAGAAAAATTTACTACCCGATATATATGACTTACCCATTGATGAATGCAATGTTTTTGTGACTGGGACTTCTTACTTCAAGATGATATTTGGAACGTGAGATTAGTTCTGTTCTGCATTTGTACTTTGTGCGATCCAAAATTACTTTGAATTCAGCGTTTTTTTTTTTTAAAAAAAGTTGTTTCGATTGTATTTTACAAAATTTGAAAAAAAGACCCAATGTGCCATTTCTACTATTTTCCACAAATTTGATAATAATATATGCATGCAGGTATATAGCATGTGTGAATTGGAAATATTCAGTGTGCTTTTCTCTCCATCAGTTCATTGTGTTATTTCACCTTTTAGGAAAGCTAATACATAAATTTTGGGAATAACAGTTTTAATGTAGAAAATAAGGGAGATAAGCTGAGATCAACTGACATTTGCTAATTTTTTAATTTCTAGGGCAGTGCAATGATTAAAAGTTACAAAAAGAAAACATGTTTGCTTCAAATTCTCTGCACAAGATGACTTCGATATTGCTATTGAGTAAAGAAAGCCTCTCTACGAATATATCTTTTGGATATCCTTTCTGATAGGATACCCTTTCTGTAGGCAAAATGACCTCATGGATATACTAACAATTTATAGAGTGTGATGGTAGAAACTGATGGGAATGAGAAAGTAAGGGTAAGAGATAGGGGGCCTTAGAGCCTACTTCAACAGCTGATAAAAGAACTTGAGAGAGAGAGACAGACAGAGAGAGAGGCAGAGAGATCAATGAGAGGAACTCTATATATACAGAGACTCTATAGTTTACATAAACCAATACACAAATATTTTGCTAGAGCAATAAATGAAGAAAGTGACCAAGTTTATTTTCTGCTTCTTATTATTGCTACTCATACTAGAATTAGAATCACAGAGTAGCATTGAATCTGGGCCAGGAAAAGAACCCTCAAAGTTATTTTTATTTCCTGATAAAGGGGAAAATTCTTCATCATGGCATTAATATGTGAATTCTTTATGAAAATGATTAAGAAGAGAAAGCACAATGGTTTAAATATAGCCCATTTTGGTTTTCGACAGATTTAATTGTTTAACATCTTTTCTCATATTGAGATATAATGTACTTCTCTCTATCTTCGCTATATAAAATCAAGTCCTGCCCTCTAGAGTGACTAAAAAAGTAAGGCTGAACTTCTGTTAGAAGACAGGAAAGTTCTTCAAATGTTTAAAGATAAATATCATTGAGATAAGTGGTCCTGGACACACACAGTCTTTCAATCCCTGAATGATTGTCTTAAAATGTGCATTTGGCCTGAGGCATTTCCTTAAAAAGAGATTAAAAGGCCATCACAGCCTCTTCTGGGTATATCTCTTTTGGGGGGAATACCTTTTCTTGTTCCAGACTTGACGTATATTCCTTTGTTCTGCATGTGCATCATATAGCACTGGCTAACTTCACTACTTCTGTTCCTAGTGTGGAAGGAAAGGGGTCCTTTACCTGCAATGTAAGGGGGTGTGGGATGAGACTCACTGGCTATAGAGGACTGACACTCATTGTTGAAACTGAGCTTTCTCTGTCTCTTTTACATGTGAACAAACGTTTTTCCATCCAGTGCCTGTGTGGGTCTATCTTGGAGATATCAATACCTGCAAACCATGCAGTGACTTGACATCTGGCAACTGCTGCTCCTGGTGGCAAGCACTGTACACTCTTTGCTATCCTTCCACAGAGGGACTCCTCTGAAGGTGGTAACATGTGCCGCTTGCTTGAAATATATTAAATGAATTCTAGACATTTTACCCTCTCATTCTCTTTGCAGGTCAAGCATTCCTCTGGAAAAACTCTACCTTTATCAGAAAGCTTTTAACATATGATATCCCAACCTGGAAACACTACTTAAGATGTAGAATGGCAAATGCATCATTGAGCTAATCTACTTTAAGTTTGGATACCATTCTTTCATTAATCATTTGCTATTTTAGCACTGAGTCATATTGCTAATTACTTTTATAATTATAGTCAACAAAAACATTTACACATGTTTGTATATAAACTATTTTTTGTCAAGCTTTCCTATGCATACAGTCATAAAATTGACTCGTTGAGCCAACATGCAGGATATTTATTTTGGTTAAGTTGATTTGTATTAGTTTGGGCCCATCATTTACTTTGCCATTTTTACTTTTGAACCTTGATAATGTCATTAATTGCATGGGATAATCCTTTCAGATTTGAGTCATCTGAAAATTTAATCAGCATTATTTCTCCTTATATAGCTAAGGCATTAATAAAAATATTGACTGGCTCAGGATCAAGGAAAGAGTATTAAACTATGCCATTATAAAGCATCTTTCTAGTTGATATTGATTCAAGTTCAATGCTTTTGTGTATTTATATAACTATATTGAATTTTTACTATGCAACAGGGACTAATTTAGGGTGTTGGGATAGAACAATAAGAACATTAAACAAAAAATCTGTCTTTAGCATGGTGGCTCACACTTGTAATCCTAGACTCTGGGAGGATGAGGTGAGAAGATTTCTTAAGGTCAGGAGTTGGATACCAGCCTGAGCAAGAGCGATACTCCATCTCTACTAAAAATAGAAGAAAAAAAAAATTAGCCAGGCATGGTGGAGTGTGCTTGTAGTCCCAGCTACTCCAGAGACTGAGGCAGGAGGCTCACTTGAGCCCAGGAGTTTGAGGTTGCTGTGAGGTGGGCTGATGCTATGGTATTCTAGCTTGGGTGACAGAGGGAGACTATCTCAGAAAAAAAAAAAAAGCCTGTCTTCATAGACTTTTAGACAGACAGGCAGGGCTGCTGATGGTTAATACAGCACATTTGTGCAAATTTTTAAAAAGTACCCATAAGGTAAAGTTAAGCTTTTTTCCTAAATAAAATGTACCACTTTTTTTTGGAAACTGCCAAATTCTAGGGTGAATAGTGTGCTGAAAGGAGCTGGCTGGACTTCAGCTCTCAAGGAAAAATCTAGCTATCAATTTTGTTCAATGTACAACCTGCACAACTATCTATAGCAAACCTTACACAGTGTTTTATATGTACCTCCTCATGACCTGAATAAATTTTACTCGCTATTCAGTGTTTATACTTGTTGAACTTGCTTATTTTCTCTTCTGTTAGAGAAAATGAGGAAGGGAACAATGAGAAGTGGGACAATGAGAAAGGGGAACAGATGCTTTGTCTAGTGGGTGTCCGTTGAGAAATAAATGATGCTAGGAGTTGCTTTGTCTACAACAGAAGGAACAAATTGACCAGAAGGGGGCTTTCCAAGAAGGAGCAGATAATGTGTCAAGGAGTCCCCAAGGACTGAACAGATGTTTGATCTACAATAGGGGATCTCCAGGGACTGACCAACCAGAAAGAGGTAGAAAGGCCACAGAGTATAGCTATGAACAAGGCCACAAAAGAGGGTCTTTTGAGCATGTGCACAAGTAAGGTGAAAATATCCTCAAATGACCTACCCTCATTAACATAGTAAAAATCACAGCCACCTGTGTCACGATAGTTTACAAATGCCATGGCAACTCCAGAAATTACATTACAAGGTTAAAATGGGAGAATTCACCATTCCTGGAATTCTCCATCTTTTTCCAGGAAAAAACATGAATATCCCACCCTCCACTTAACATAAAATTAGGGAATCAACATAAAAGGGAAAATCTTGTTAAAGTCATGATCTCCTCCACTCATGGGGGTTGACCTGTTCCTTCTCTGGAATGTACCATGTTTTAATAAACTTTGACACCGTGCTTGCTTGCATCTGCTTGGTCTGCTCATTTGCTCCATCCACCCGGTACCAGTAATCATTCTTCAGTACTGGGGACCAAGAACCAGGGAACACAGGGACCTGATGTCTGTGCCCCCATACCTGATACTTGGAAGAGGGCTATATTAATTTAAAAAATTATTAATCTACCTTATAGGAATTATAAGAATATGGAATGGAGGAAACTCATCAAGGCATGTTCTTCCATATAATTTAAATATCTTTCCAAGAGAAAATTAATGCTACTATTGGAAATTGTGGAAATGATATCTATATGTCTACCAAAGGTTTGTACTCCTTTCTCCAGAACGTAGAATTGTAGCTCCAAAGTGGCTGCCAGACAGGGGCTGTTTCCCAGAACATTTGTGCTTCTTTTCCGTGTGACATGTGCTAGTTCTCAAGAATGCATAGCAACACAATTGGTGTATTCCACTTTCACGCCAAGAAGCATAAGATGGTTATGTCTTCCCACTCTCTCTTTCCCTTACCACCACCTGAAAGGAAAATATATGATACCCTCCTCCAGCAGATCTCAAAACTTCTGGTCTCATGATCTCAATACACTTTTAAATAATATCAAAGACCTCAAGAGCTTTCATTTTTATGTATCATATCCATCAATATTTATGGTCTCCAAAGTGAAATTGAGAAATATTTTTAAAGTATTTATTTTAATACATTTCCTATAAAAATAAAAACCCATTATGTAAACATAATCAAATTTTTATGACAAATAACTATATTTTCCAATATAAACAAACAAAATATGGTGAGAAGAGTGGCATTTTTTACATTTTGAAAATTTGTTTAATGTCTTTCTTGTTCTTCATTCAAGTAGATATGCTATCACACATCGTGTAGTTCTGAAAATGTGACTGTTTACTTGTTGCAATAAGAATAAAAAAGACAGCATTTTAGTATTATTACAAATATAGCTTTACCTCATGGATTTACTAAAAGGGTCTTGGGGATTTTCAATGGTGCTGAATTACTTCTGTTTAATGGGAAGGTGGAACCACCAAAAAGCAAGAGTTAGGAGTCCTTGTATGACCACATGGGAGTTCTGTTCTACAAAACCACTGGTACTGGACTGTTATTTGAGAAAGAAATAAACTTCTATTATGGTAACCCACTAATATTTGGGAGTTTATATAGTAGAGGGCCTAAAATTGCCCTGTCTAGAGCAGAAAACTACAGAAAGCATCTTTTTATATAGAAAATTTTACTTTTAAAGATACTTATTCAGGAATGAATCTTTTTTTTAATTAATCCTAATAAACATGCCCAGGAAGATCCAACAAAAACTGATATGCAAAATTCCCAGAAGGCCCAAGGAATAATGGGATTTATTTGGTTGAGAAAAATATTTTAACAGGAAAACTTAAAAACATTGAATCTATTGTAGAAATGAGAAGACCACTGCAGCTTACTATTACTTTTTAAGGGTATGAAAACTTATCTAGATGTTAGCTAATAATGCTCTCTGTGTGTGTATGTGTGTGTGTTTGTGTGTGAGCGTGCATGTGTGTGTGT
>VSMD01091132.1:0-67109 GCA_008750895.1 Mirza zaza | reverse complement strand
TTTTTTGAGACGGAGTCTCACTTTGTTGCCCAGACTAGAGTGAGTGCTGTGGCATCAGCCTAGCTCACAGCAACCTCAATCTCCTGAGCTTAAGCAATCCTGCTGCCTCAGCCTCCCGAGTAGCTGGGACTACAGGCATGTGCCACCATGCCCGGCTAATTTTTTTGTATATATATTTTAAGTTGGTCGATTAATTTCTTTCTATTTTTGGTAGAGACAGGGCCTCACTCAGGCTGGTTTTGAACTCCTGACCTCAAGTGATCCGCCCACCTCGGCCTTCCAGAGTGCTAGGATTATAGGCGTGAGCCACCACACCTGGCCCTCCCTATAAGTTTGATTTGGGTCTTTTTGCATTTTGAGTATTTCCACTTAAGTTTTTTATCATATAAAATACAATTATAGCAACTATCTTAATATAATTGCTTGACAAATTTAATATCTGTGTTAATTTTGCATTGGTTTTCATTGATTATTGTCCTTATTATAGGTCATGTTTTCTTGCTTCTTTCCATGTCTGGTAATCCTTGATTGGACGCTAGACATTATCAATTTTACCTTTTTGGGTGATGGCTATTTCTATATCCATGTAAACATTCTTCAGCTCTGTTATGATATGTGGTTTAGTTATTTGAAAATAATTTGGTTTTTTTTGCCTCTTGATTTTATGAATTTTTTAGGTAGGTCCAGAGCAGTGCTTAGTCTAGGACTAATTATTGTTCACTGATGAGGAAAAACATTTCTTAATATTCAACCCAATTCTCCATGAATGTCCCATAAAGTTTTCCTTTATGACTGGTAGAAACCAGCTCTATTCCAAGCCCAATGTGAAAATCAGATAATGTTCCCTCTAATTCATTTAGAGATTTCTTCTCTGGCCATAGGTAGTGTAGTATTTCTTCCTCCCTCCCTCCCTCCCTCCCACCCTCCCTCTCTCTCTCTCTCTCTCTCTCTTTCTCTGTCTCTCTCTCTCTCTCTTTCATTAGTCCTCTGCTAAATATTCAGGAAGGGCCCTTTGTAGATCACTCTGTGCCTCTCTCATCTCTCTCTTCTCTAGTAGTTAGTTCTATGAATTCTAATTGCCTTTGTTTTCCAAAATTCTCAGTTCTGTGTCCTCAATACAGGGAGTCTGCCAAGCTCCACTTCAGCTTCCTGTTCCTGCACCAGTGTCAGAAAGCTTTCTTAATAAAGTAAACTGGAACAATCATATGGCTCATAGTGTTTACCTATTGTCTCACTACTTGAGGTCCAGAGTCTTAAAACCACTGCTTTATATATTTTGTTTGTTTGTTTGTATTAGGTAGTTTTATGCAAGAGGATAAATTTGGTTTCTGTTGCTCCATCTTGGTCAGATATAGAAGTCTGAAATTTATTTGTTTTTAATTTATGGATGCATAATAGTTGCACATAATTACAGGGTATGTGTGATACAAGCATACAATGTCTAATGCTCAACTCCGGGTAATTGGGATACAATTACCTTAACCATGTATCATTTCTTTGTGTTAGGAACATTCCAATTATACTCTTGTAGTTATTTGAAATATACAATAAAGTATTATTAACTATAGTTGACCTATTGTGCTACCGGATACTAGATCTTATTATTCTATTTAACTGTATTGAAATATATTTTTTAAAATTCATATGCATGGAATGGTTTTTGATTTGTCCTGCCCTAGCAGTGCAGGTGAATGGATAAAATGGACCTGCTCAAATCTATCTTTCTCTATCAACCCTGAATTCTTGTTTCTACTGCAGGGAAGCTATTTGTTCTAAGAGAGAGAGATTCTTCCAGCTATTTGGGTTTCTTCTTGGGGTTCATCATTTGCCCTACCTGAGTCTTATCAGGTAATAACCACAGTTTTCTCTTGAGAAAGAATTTCTAATTATTGTCACTCTTCTTGCAAACTGCAGGTCTTCACAAGCTGGCATTGTCATTATTACCTTTATCTGAATCAGTGTCATAGAAACACAATTCTTAGACAAATTATCAGCAGAGTGTTTAAAAAGACTAGAATCTGATAAATAATTCCCCACCTCCCTCACCCACACACATTTTTATGTGTTTCTGCAGTTTCCTGACAAATGAAGTTATTGTAAAGATTATTGTAGTTAAGAAAGTGTTGAAGATAAAGCTATAGTTTCACTTCCGCTTGTACATCATTTTAAATTTCTTTCTCTAGTCTAAAATTCTCAGGACCAAGCTATGGTACAGGCCTCCACTTTGACAATTACAGCATGATGGAAATATTGAATAGGCTTCCATGGTGGGGGCAGAATTTGATTGTCAAAGCTAAAGTATTATCCATGGGAGTCCATGGTGTTTCTTAACAGTGGTGGCTACCTGCCGTTCTCTCTCCCTCTCTCTCTTTCTCTCTTGGATCTTCTGGGCTACCCAGTCCAGGTCTCAGCTCCATGGAAACCCATTATAGCATATTGACTCTCTGACTCTGTAATAGGACTGCTTATTGTTCACTCAGCTTTCAGCTGTGAAAGATGGGATTCAAGCTGTGGAGATCTAATCAAATCTTCTATTTGGAGATGGAAAGTAGAGGTTCAGGAAATGGAAGGGACATGCCTATGTCCCACAATAAGCTTATACTTAAACAAGAGGTAGAACACAGCATAATTACCCCACTCCTAACAGAGTTAAATAGCATGGTCACCAAGGCAAGCTCTCCAGAACTTATTAAACAGGATGGGTATTATCTGCATCCCTCTGTATTCTTTTCATAGGATTATAGCATGTGAAAGCATTTCTTTGGATGACCTCATTACTAAGGAAGTTAATTAGGCCCTCAATTTTATACTTGTTTGCAATTTCCCTGTTCAGACTTCTTTGCCAAGTCTCTTAGATTCCATAATTAATAATTACTGTATGTACAATAGTGGGAGGGAAATAATCTTTTATATTGGTATAGGACTATATACTTTTAAAAACACTAGTGCTTTTATTTTCTCATTTGATTCTGCAATAGAGACTGGTCATTTGGGGCCATCTAGAGCCCAACACCAGTTCCCTCTTTCTAATTGCAGGGTTTGTGTGTGGGTGTAAGAAATTACTTCTCCCTTATCATGTGATGTCTCAGTGATGTACACTAAGTTACCCTGCCTTCCTACTGCAGAGACAAAAGTGGTATCAGGAAATTTCTTCCTTCAGATCTTCCCTTTTGTTGCCTTTGTACAGCCAAAGAGAAGTCATGTGAGTCAAGCTTTTCCAAGCAGACTCACCAGCAGGACTGTCAATGTTGAACATGGTGGCTCTAGGATGAGGACAAGTTTAGAGGTCACTCATTAGGGTTGTAACACATATAAAACTGACATTTCCACAGATTGCACCATGATGATCGGATGTTACATGTGTATTATTAAAATCCAAGTAACATCTTACTTTCCTTTAAGAATGTGGGTCTAGATATGCAGCAAGATAGTAGTGAGAAATACTATCATCTGTATGGCACATTCCTTCTTCATCGTGGTGGTGGTGTTGTCTTTTCAATTTTCTTCATTAAGTGGACACAGATGTCAACAGCTTGGTTGAAATAGAGCTCCATCAATTCTGAAGCACACATTCAAAAGTGAGAGTCTCCCCAGCCTGATTGATGATAGTACATATCAAATTAGACAGTATCTAACTCAGCAGTGTGTATATAGTCAGCAGACTACATTGAAGCATACTCAAATTATTTACACCCTTGGATGACTTTCCTTGTGGGTCCATGGTCCTAACATTGTTTTCTTATGACCCTTTGCTATATAAGTATTATTCCCAAGTGGAGAGTCAAATAGTGACTGATGACATAGAAAATTTTTGTTCTTATCAGTTTCCAATTCTGCAAGGTAGCTATTAACCTTCTAATAAAGACTCCTTTGTTGGTTAAGCCAAATAAAATAGCTTTCTGTTACTTGTAATCAAAGAACCATAACTGATACACATCCTTATGCTACCTGTAGAAGTTACTCAGGCTGAGATTAATATACACTTTACTATATGATAAAATTGAAGCTTAGAGAGGTTCAATCACTCAGCATTCATAGGTTACACGGTGAGTTAGCAACAAAGTTGGATTGCAATTTATCTCTTGACTTCTATTTCTGTACATTATCTGTATAGATGGAAGCATTCTGTACTTTTTTAAAGTAAGGACTTGATGGATGAACACTGATTGGTTCAGTTTAGGATGTGACAGAAGCTTTCTCTGGACAAGGAATTGAGTATGTGTAGTGTATTTGGAACATAATTCTAGGAAACAACAACAGGGGAGTGAGTAACCAACACATAGAAGAGAGGACAGACCAAGGGTACACTCTCAGGCAAGTTACCACTGTGCATATCTACAGCTTAATTGCACGAAGAATTCTTACTCTTAAAGCTAGGGTTAGGGACTGACTTGTGTCCCAGCAAAATTCAGATGTGGAACCCGTCAATGTGACTGTATTTGAAGACAGGGCCTTTAAAGAGGTAATTAACATTAAATGAGGCCATAAGGGTGGGCTATAATCCAGTCTGACTCCTGTCCTTATACAAAGAGGAGAGATACCAGGGATGTGCCTACACAGAGAAAAGACCTTGCACGAACATAGCAAGAAGGCAGGCATCTGCAAGCCAAGGAGAGAGAGTAGCTTCTGAAGATATCATATCTTCCAGCACCTTTATCTTGGACTTGTAGCCTCCAGAACTGTAAGAAAATAGATTTCTATTGTTTAAGCCACCCAGTCTCTGGCCAAAATACCAGTCTGTGGTATTTTGTTATGGCAGCTCTAGCACACTAATACTTCTAGTGTAGAATACTGCACCTTGAGGAGTAAAGATAAATACACATGTATCCCAGTGGTTCTCAAAGCGTTAGACTTTCCAGATGATTTTGATGCCCACTAAATTTGAGAATCAATTATATATCAGTTCTCATCAATGATTTGTTGAGGGCTGCTCTCGGAGGCATTAATACCCCTGCACTTCTAACTTGCCAGGTAGGTTAGCAGATGGGGCATCACATGCTAGAGAAAGCCTCACCCAAAGAGATTCAGACTCGTGTTTGGAAGGCAAGCTGGTATGCAATGGAACGATAGGCTCAAATAGAGACAGGTGAGCACCTGCAGGTAGCACCTGCTAAACCATGATGGCAAAGACAATGATGATAATGCCCAAGAATTCTGTCATGCAGTACTTGTAGTTGGCAGCACTCCTTTGCAACTCCTTTATGGTCTTCCTTTTTTATTGAAATTTCCAAGTAACTAAAGTTTGTCTCTCTAAGTAGGTGGTAATATCTTTGAATGCAGCACAACAGGAAAGAAGAAAACCTGTGACTGTCATGTATCAGCAACTGTAATCAGAATCTTAAATGTACCTAATCTTTGCAATAATCCTGAAAAGTAGGTACCATCACTCTAATTTAACAGTTGAGAAGGTTAAGAAAGGAATTTGCCCAAGAAGGGCAAATGGCAAAGCTAGGATCTGAAACTGCATATATCTGGTTACAAAAATCTATGCCCTATCCACTACCTGAATTTTTAGGGAGTTCATAGTCATTTCTCAAGTGCAGTATATTTAGACATTTTTTTGAGAATGTCCAGAAGATTCAAAATTTTAGCTTTGATTTGGAAACGTTCACTTAATCAACATGAATATTATGGGATATTACTATCTAAAGTTTAGATAGTAATTGTCCTGACCACTGGGATTTTCTCAAAAGGCAAAAAAAAAAAAAAAAAAAAAAAAAATGGGTCACTAGTACAAATGGCTGTTTCTAGGAGACACCTAGTCTTCCCTAATAAACTCTTCTCAATACAGCTTTTTTAAAAAGAATTCTGGGCACCAGGCCAACATTCTTAGCTGTGGTCTTATATTTCTCATGTGTTGAGTTTAACTGTGTATACAATATTCCTTTAATAAGAAGGCTGGGGCAAGCCTATGTGGGAAATCCATATAAAGATTCTTGTGTAGAAAGAATACTTAGAAAAACAAACAAACATTCATCAATACAAAGCTATTGGATAGGTAGGGAATGATACGATTTTTGAGTGAAGAGAGCTCATCCAGTGTCATCCAGTCTAAACTCTCACTCGAGGATGAAATCCTTTGCAGAACAGATGGTAATCAAAGACCAGCCTGGACCTCCAAGCACAGCTAAGAGACAGCCCATTCCAAGAGAGAACCACTGGGAAAGCAAAAGGAAAATCAGAATTATTTTTAGACAATTATGACCTTAATACAACTCTCAAAAAGGAAACAAAGAATGTACTTGCCACTAAGCTACGTCTTCCATATTTCTTCAGGTTAGCAGTAGGGGAAATCCTGAAGCAGGTAAAATTAATCTCCAGGTCCCAATCCTAGTCATATTTTGACTTTCCCTCCATTCTGGGGGATCAAGACATTAGACAGTCAAGACAAATAATTATCTCCTCATTAATTAATTGTATAGATACTGGCCACTTGCCATACTGTTGCCTGGGAGATAGTTCACCATCATTAAAGAAAGCACTTTCTGACACACATTTTTTTTCCCTAGGGAGTTGCTCTTGTGAAAAGCAGCTCAGTGGCAAATAAACCCCTGCAATTTGGGCATCTGTTCTTATGATTAGACTTGGGATTCTCATTTAAAACCATGGTTTGTTTTCTTTGTCTGTGGTGTCTTAATGTGTATGGAATACTTCTGGAAGTAAGAGTCACTTGGTTTCTCACTGAATCTCCTTTTTAGCTCCTCTTAAAGAGGTCTGCATTTTTCCCTGGGGTCCTTCCCAGGACTCCAAAGAGACAATATTTTTAAATCATATCCTTTTCAATACAGCCTTCAAATTTAATGAATGACTATCCAGCTCTGTTTCATGATGCAGTATCATACAAAGAATGAATTGAAAAGTACTTTTGTAGCTATGAATATACATTATACACATCTATATAAATGACTGTACCGTGTTGGCATATGATTCTAAAGTCATTAGTATGTCAGCTAGAACTTCCTGCCATCTTCCTTTGATACATTTGAGTAAAGTTGTTTTCAGGGATCTCATTTTTCATTCCTGTTCTATTAAACTTCATTACCATCTCCATGATTTTTGTGAACTACTGGGGACTCTTCCTGTCTATCTACCTATCTATTTATAAACTATAAGAAACATAAAATTTTGTAGCTCATTTTAATCATTTTCCAGTTATATTAAACATTTACCTGTGTTAGTTATGCTCTCACATTATGATATTAATTTCTGCATAGTATTTTAATATGTGAATGTGCCATAATTAATGTAACTCGTATTTTAATTTTAAAGATTTCATTTATTTCCAACTTAATGAATATTATTTTTACATAATCTTCCTCATTCATATTTTTCATAATTTCTTTAGAATAAATTCCTAGTGCCAGAATTGCTGGGTCAAAGATTATGCAAATTTGAAGGCTTCCGATATATACTGCTGATGGTAAGGGGCACTAAATTAAATTCTCAGCAGCAGAGTATGGGAGATTTCAATTCCCTATGTTCTAGGCATTATTCTTTTTTCTCTTCTTTCACTTCTTAGACAAAATCATACCCTTGTCCTGCTTGAGCCTTTGGCACAAAATGAGGATTCCAGAGAAAGAAGTAACTAAAACAGGAGGAAGAAATAAATAAATCACACACACAAACACACACCACATGGATGCATTTTTATTCATTAACCTTGTAAATTAAATTCTTCGACATTGATGAAAATAGATCTTCTTCAGTCTGACCCAATTTAGCCTGTGAAGCATTCTCTAATCCTTAAGACAAAAGCTGCCATTAGCCTCTTGAGTCTAAGTTGTAGCTTACTTGACACACATAATCTGCATGGTCAGTAAGATTTAACAATCACTCATCAAGTCTGTGCTCAGCATAAGGCTATGCCTGGCAATGGGTGATGCTGGAGAAGGAAGTGAACATGACATGGCCCCTGCCCATTGTGGGATCACAACTTGGGGAAAGACTGTGGCTACACCTGAAGCCCACTGGGTCTACCAAGGCTATAAGAGAGGTATAAAATTCAGTGACAGAATAGAAAAGTAGCAGTACCATGTCTTAGTTCATTTTCCGCCATGAAAACAGAATATCACAGAACAGGTAATTTTTCAAGAAACGAATTGATTTGGCTCATGGTTCTGGAGGTGGGAAGTCTGAGACCATGGCCCTGGCATCTGGGGATGGCCATTTCTCTGGGTCATAACATAATGGCATGGTATGTTGAGGAAGAGCAAGAGAAGGCGCGATCGTGTGAGGCAGAGAGAAAATGGGGGCTGGACTTATCCTGTTATCAGCAGCCCACTCCCATTATAACAACATCCATCCGTTTATGAGAGCAAAGCCCTCATGACATAATCACTTCTTAAACGTTCCACCTCCTTAATGTCATCACAATGGCAATTAAATTTCAACATCAGTTTTGGAGGAAACATTCAACTCATCGCATTAATTAAACAAAAAACAGTAAAAGCAACAACAATAATATGGTCACTGCTCTTCAAACGGATGCTTTCAAATGTTCATTATGTACCATGCTGTGTATTGAGTGTTTTGCATATCTTAATTCAGTCAATTCATTCAATCATCACCATGTTACTGTGAAATAGATACTATTATTACCCATTTTTATATATAAGAAAACTTGGAGAACAGAAAGTTTAAACAAATTGCCTGAAACTATTGAGGTCCTGTTGCTAGAAACCACTGGAAGCATTGGGGATGTCTTTTGGAGAAGATAGGATATGAGGTCTGGGAGGAAGGTTAAAACTTTAACATACAGAGACTGGAATAAGGGGTATTCCAGGTGGGAATTACAGCCTGAATATTACAAGTATTGCAGTAGGAAAGTGCAAATAATGTATAAGGAAGCAGGGCTGAGGAGCTGAAACAAAGATATAAAGGAAGATAGAGAAGGCTGAAGTTTGGTGTAGAAAACCTAGAATGTCAGATTCAGACCTTTTTTCCACCGTGTTGGCAGCCAAAGGGATACCTTTTAAAGCCTTTGTAGAAGTTGAGCAATGTGATCAGAGCATTAGAAGGTAAATTTTATAATATTTCATTGGATGAGACTATTACAATAGTCTAGGAGGTACTTTTGTATAGAAAGATAAGCTCAAGATGTATTTATCTAAGTTTCATATTTGACATCTTGTGGGTAGAGATGAAGTGGTAGAAACAATAATAACTCAAATTTCATCAGCATTTGCTCCTGAAATTGGATTGTCACTAGGAATCCCAAACTCTTCTTCTGTCTTGCAGAGAGCCCTTTAATCTCTCATCAGTTCTTAGGCCCTAATGTACTTATGCCCCATGGAGAAGAACAAGAGCATTTAAATTCATAGTTTTTTATTATTACCCCTTTGGTATTTGTATATATTTTATCTTACTCCTAAATAGACTTTGTGCTTTTTGAGGGTAGGGTTCACCTTTGTCCTTTGATTTATTTTTTTCTAAGTAGATAATACTAAGCCCAGTTTTTTTTTCCATAGTCAGAATTAAACATTGAATAAATATACTGCAGATGGAAATTGGGTCAGTGACACCCACTTTGTTGCCTATGCCTATGCTACATCTGGGTCTCTAGCAAACTCAAGCCAATGTCCATTAGCAGGGATAACATTTAGCACATTTAAAAATGAGGAATCTATTTACATTTATATTGGTGTCTATAATCATCTGTTGGGAGTGAGCTCATCTTAATTTATTATGGCCTTTACTGCCTGCCAGGAAGCAAAGATGTGCTCAAATTTCACTTGCATTTCTTATCAGGAAACCAGCCTCAGTCAATAATTGTGGGAAATGACAGTTCTTGAGAAGGCTCAGGATCTGAGTCTAGCTAATCCATAATGATCATCTGTGATAGAATAATCACCAGAACTCTGATAAAAGAATTTGCTAACAGCCGTTCTCTGTAGTTGGACCTATTTTTGTTTGTCATAGGTAATCACCAGGTAGATTTTTCTGAAGATAGATCTTGGCCCTCAGAAATCACTTATCAAAGGGGCACTGGATTTGGGAATCTGAAACTCAGCTTTTTCTTCAGGGCTCATCTGCTAGTGAACTGCATAAGACTAATGGTGGGTACTCTGGAAGATGGGATGAGAGTCCAATGTACTAAGACCTTGAAATCACCTTAAGGCTCACTTGCTATGCACAAGACCAATAAAGCCATCTCAGTCCACTGAGATGCAGTTGAGAGAAACTACCCTGGAGCAATCTGATAAAAGTTCAATCAAACCAAGGGCTTGGGGTGAGAGGAACCTTCGAAATCATCACATTGAAATTTACCTATTTTATTTAAACCATCAGCCTTTATAGAATTTTTATGAGGTCTTTTCTTTCTCTGAAGTCATAGGTTAATTTAAATCTCTCCTCTATAATGTTCCTTCCATTTTCTTTTGGTCCTTATAAACCTCATGTTCTGCAGAAAATCAGGAAGAGATAAAAAAAAAAAAGCATACCTCCATCTCAGCAAGGTGAATAAAGAGGAGGTTCTCTTGAGTAATTTTCTGCGCTTCCTTTTTGGCTGTCTTGTGGCCTTAGTGCATTTCCTGGAACTTCAGTCATGGATGTGTAGACGCTCAGCAAGGCAGACAGGGGAGAAGTTGGTCCTGAAATGGGCATTAAAAACAGCTTATAATCATTATCTCTCTTTCATCCACCCATTCAACAAACATTGATTAAGGGTGTTGTCCAAAAAGGAAAAAAAAAAAGAAGAAGCTGTCAAGTCAGATAGACCTGGGTTTGTATATCAGCTCTACTGTAAGACTGTAAAATTGAGCCGCTTTCTTAACTTCTCCCAGCCTTTGTGCCTCACTTGTAAAGTGGAAATATAATAATACTAGTATCATCTTCTTAGAGTTACTGGGAGATTAAATGAATTAGGCAATTAAAGTGCTCTGAATGGCCGGGCGTGGTGGCTCAAGCCTGTAATCCTAGCTCTCTGGGAGGCCGAGGTGGGCGGATCGTTTGAGCTCAGGAGTTTGAGACCAGCCTGAGCAAGAGCGAGACCCCATCTCTACTATAAATAGAAAGAAATTAATTGGCCAACTAATATATATATATAAAAAAAAAAAATTAGCCGGGCATGGTGGCACATGCCTGTAGTCCCAGCTACTTGGGAGGCTGAGGCAGCAGGATTGCTTGAGCCCAGGAGTTTGAGGTTGCTGTGAGCTAGGCTGACGCCATGGCACTCACTCTAGCCTGGGCAACAAAGCGAGACTCTGTCTCAAAAAATAAATAAATAAATAAATAAATAAAGTGCTCTGAACAGGCCTGTTTGAATAAACAGAAGCTGCTGTCATTAAATTCAAGAGTCTATGAAAAGTAGAAGGGTGATTATCCAGGGCTGGAGGGTGAGAGTAATGGGGAGGTATTGGTCAAAAGGTACAAAATTTCAACTGTAAGATAAATAAGTTCTGGAGATCTAATGTATAGCATGGTGACTATAGTTAATAATTATGATTGAACACTGGAAATTTGCTAAGCGTGTGTATCTTTAGTATTTTCACTACACACAAGAAAAGGGAGTAACTATGTGAGGTGATCATATGTTAATTAGCTTGATTATGTTAATCATTTCACAACGTATATGTCTATAACATTGTACACATTACATATATTCAATTTTTGTCAATCATACCTAAAGAAAGCTGGGGAAAAGGTCTATAATTTCTAATTGACATTATTCTCTTTGAATCTTTTAGAGCATTTCTTTCTGTACTGTACAATTTAGCATTGAATTGCAGAACATTTTATATGGTTCTCTAACGTTGTGTAAGTCTTTTCCTCAAGATAGATTGAACCCCAAATCCAGAATCCTTTTTCTACATTATTTTCATATTATTCTTTTTCTTATTATTGTCATTAATATTATTAGCATAGGAGGAAAGTGAGAGGGGAGCAGAGGAAGTGCAGAACAGACAATATAAACAAATGGGACACTGAGTAAGAGAACATACTGTGATAATGACAAGGGTAACCACAGGTGTCACAAGAAATAGAAACAGCACAAGTGCGATGATTCCATGGTGTAGTGGTTATCACGTGTGCTTTACAGAAACAACACAAGGAACATTATAAGACATTAGAGTTTGTCCCCCTCACCTCAGGGGCTTTGGGTGACAGGACACATCCGAGCCTGACCATATAAGGTGAAAAACATCCTGCCCCATGGCCAGGGGGACACAACATTCCCATGGATCAAGAAAATAGGGGAAGAGACAACTTCAAAAAGGAGAGACCAGGTGGGAGGAAAAGGACTGGCATAGGCCAGGCATGGTGGCTCACGCCTGTAATCCTAGCACTCTGGGAGGCCAAGGCGGGAGGATCATTTGAGCTCAGGAGTTCGAGACGAGCCTCAGCAAGAGCAAGACCCCGTCTCTACTAAAAATAGAAAGAAATTAATTGGTCAACTAAAAATATATAGAAAAAAATTAGCAGGACATGCCTGTAGTCCCAGCTACTCGGGAGGCTGAGGCAGAAGGATCGCTTAAGGCCAGGAGTTGGAGGTTGCTGTGAGCTAGGCTGATGCCACAGCACACTAGCCTGGACAACAGAGTGAGACTCTGTCTCAAAAAAAAAGGGGGGGGGGCTGGCACAGAAACCCTGGGGCCACTGTTTGTTTGAATGTTTGCCCACCCCTGCCCTCTTAAGAATGTACTATTGCTTATTAATTAACTTCTGTGCTCACTCATGTAAACTTTTGTGTCCCTCAATTTCATTCTTCGATCATGAGGAGACAAGAACCAAGGTGTTCACATCAACCGCTAGCAACACTGTCATTAACATTGTTTTTAGTTGGCTTGGGGAGAATCCCCTGAAGAGGTGAGTTTTTCTTTTGTTTTTTTAGATTCAACTCTACCTCTCAGTTTCATTTATGTATGAATTTATTGTCAAACCCATTACTTCTGTTCACATTTTTTTTTTACAATAAAATGTCTTTGGGAGAGTTGAATTTATTGTTTTCTTAAAGTGATCTACATAGTTTGCTTATAGAAAGTGTGTGTCAGTCAGGATTTGGAGAAACAAGGACAACTTAATCTTCTCTCTCCATCAGATCTTTTGTAAGTTGAGTTTTTCACAAAATTGACATTCAATAAAATGTACCAGTCAAGAAACACATAAGTACTTATTTCTTTATTCGGGGCTATAAGCAGCTATTAATAACAATCTAATACAATTATTTAAACTAGTTTTAGGTTAAAGAATTGAATTGCATATTCAGTGAGCTAGAAAGAAAGTAGGATATTGTCGTGAAGCAAAATGAAATGTTACACAGTTTTTAAAATGATTATTAATTCATTCATGCACATATTCTTCTATTCCATAAGTATTTATTGAGTGTGCATGTTGTGCTGATGAAATGCCATGTTTTGTGAATTCAGTGATGACTCCTGCCCCATAGACTATGTAATCCAATGCAGTGTCTCACATGTAGTCCATAAATAATCCACTGAGTCTCAGGATAGAAACTTGGAAAACATATTTTCCAAAAGTTCTCCAGGAGCTTTAATTGACCTCTGCTTCTGGCAGTTTGGAGGACTAGAAAGTCGGGGAGTGAACTTCTACAGAACAACAAAAAATCCTGGATAAAATAGAGGCAGAGTAAATATACAGCAGACCTTGTAAGACTTTGAGGGAAACCCATGTGGCCCATAAACAGAGAGCAAGGCAGAAATCCAGACTTTTAAAACAAAGAATTCAGCTTGAAACAGTAGCTATCGTTAGGCATGTTAGGGAGGTCCATTGTGGTTTCTGGCAGCTGAATCTTCACCTGGTCTGGGAAAGAAATCCCAACTCAGTCATTACCTGGTTAAATGAAGGCTTTCAATAGGAGGTTGACCACACAACCTTGCTTGCCTAAGACAGTGCTAGTTTGGGCCTATTGTGTCTGCAAAATCACTCACAGCACCTCCATTCCTTTCAGAAATACCTAGGTTTGGACAATGAATTACCCTGAGAAGAAAACAAACAAACATAGTACCCAGCCTGTAAGAGAGGCAAAAGGCTATTTTGCCTTTGAATATTGATGAAAGAGATGTAAAAATTAATTTTTTTAAAAAAGATGTCCTTCAAAAGATAATAACTAAAGCTGTGCCCTTACTCAGCAAGGGGGTCAAAAAGTTGTATATTGGCATTGTATTTAAAACTGGAAAATTTAAAGGAGAAAAATCACTCATTACTGCTTTAAACCAGATGAAAATAATATTAAAATTATCTTTTTTCTATTCAGTCTTTTTTTCCAAACTCGTTTATTTTTTTAGCCTTATATTGAGTCATAGTTTACAAATCATTTTATGTACTGAATTTGCATTAAACATAATAATTTTATCTCAATGTTAACTTTGCAAACAATATTTAGAATGGCTGTTTTTTTTATTTTCCTTAGTGATTACAACTTAAGCAAAGCCATGTGTTGAGCATTTAAGATGTTACCAATGTTTGCTATTAGAACAAATATTATGATGGACATCTTGAAGTATAGACCTTTCTTGTCATTTAGAATAGATTCTCTAAAGTGAAATGACTAGGTCAAAAAATAATACTACTGTTCAATTTCTTGACATTCATCATTACCAAATGGTTTCCAGAAAGGTGTATTAATTTTCACTCTGTTTCTCTTTGACAGGATTGAGCAATCATTTATTAAAACATCTTCCTGCACAGGTTATGAATAACCAAGACTTTTTTGAATCAAGCACTCTTCTTTCACTACTGAGGGCCCTGCCCAAGAATTATTCATAAATAACTGGCACCTTCAGGGCCATGAATCTGAAATGGGGAAAGGAGGAGGGAAAGAAACCGAATGAGCCACAGCCTGTCACTGTGAATCTTGGCAACAGGAATCCCATAACTCAGAGAGCCAAGATATAAAAGGGATATTAAAGCTATAAATATCTTCCAATTAGCACTATTATCTATGTCCTGGGCTACTTGGCTCCCATCTTTCTGTTGGTCACAGGGGAATTGGAACACTACTTCTCCTTTCTGAAGAAATGCCCTCTGGCCTTCTCTGGTAGAAGAGAGAGAACACCCAGGGCCCAGTGTAAAGGTGATCGTGGGGTTTTAAAGAACATAGATCTTGTTCCATAAATAAGAAGCACCCACCTTATTGGGAGAATCCTGGGGCTTAAAGATAGTTCTGAAGATAGATTTTCCTTTATAAAAATAGAAAGAGAATTGGACCTGAGGAGGTTTTGGGTTTAAGTTCTGGTTGTTTCTCCTACCCCAGAGTAACCATCTGACCTTGGATTAAAATGAGGAGAAGGAGGAGGAATGTGATAGAGATTTATCCATCAGACACTTATATGTCTGTCTAAGATGCATCATTGTTCCTTTCTCTGGGGATATGTAAGTGAACAAAACAGACAAGCACTGCCCTCATGGAGCTGGCTTCCATTCTAGCTATGTGAAACAGACAAGAAATCTAATGAATAAATAGACTATAGAACTTGTCATAGAGTGATCCGATGGTCAATGTTATGTGTCAACTTGGTTGAGACATAGTGTGCAGGTATTTGGTCAAATATTAATTGTTCTGGATGGTTCTGTGAAGGTGTTTTGGAATGAGATTTAATCATTAATCAGCAGGTTTTGAGTAAAACACATGGCCCTCCACAATGTGGATTGGCCTCATCTAATAAATTGCAGGCCCTAATAGAGAAGAGATTGACCTCCTCATATATATATGTATATATATATATATATACGTGTCTCCTATTTGTTCTGGAGAACCCTAACTAATGCAAGCGATGAGCATTGTGAGAAAAAAAGAGCAGGGAAAAGGGGTTGAAAGCCTATTGCTTTTTTTCTTTGAGATTTTCCACCTCTTTTCCTTCTACTCTGATCAAGAAATTTTGGTTTCAATGTAAGACTCTATTGTGCCTTTGTTTTATAAGCAATATGGGTGATCCTAATATGCATCTAGAATTGGGCTTATTCTTTCAAAATAATCTGAAGTTTAATCCCCAAGGTTTGCTTATATGAAGATGATGATGATTGTCTCTCCAGAAGCAGAAAATAACATTTTTTTTTGCTTTATCATCAGGTGTGTATGGTATCTTTGAGCTAATAGGAACTCTGGAAATTTTGTAGTTTAGCCATTCGCAGACTTCAGCGATTATAAGAATCAGCTGGGGTGATGGTTAAGCTGAGATTCCGAAGGAATGGCTCCAGAACTGTGATAACTGGATTTGGGCCCAGGAGTTTACATTTCACTGGTATTCTGGGTAATTCAGTTGCAGATAATCAAAGATACTTTGAGAAACCCTAGTCTGTTTTAGATGTCTCAGGTAGGCCCAGGAAGGGAAACTTCTGCACTGATGGTGACAAAGTCCACCCGTGACACAGTTCAAATCCTGTTTTCTCCCATTGCAGCTCTGGCCTCTTACCCTACACCAGTGTCTTCCCTGGACTAGCAGCATCAACATCACCTGCTATCTTATAAGAAAAGCAAATTCTAAAACCCAGCCCCAGGTGGCTAAATCAGAAACTCTAGGCCAGAAATCTGTGTTTTTCAGCTCTTCTAGGTGATTCCAGTGCATACAGGTGTATGCCCATTGTCCAACCCCATGTTTCTCTGAGATTTGCTGGCTTTGGCACATACATAGCAGTCAAAATGTGTCCAGGTGCCCCTTATTGGAGGTGTTGGAAATTTCCTTGATTACCCGCCCTGACCAACCCTATGCTAACCAGCTGCCGCTCACAAGCACTTGGGGAGATCCACATGATAAAAGCCACTGATGGGCTCTGCTGACTAGACACTGCTCTTCTAGCTGGTCCTCTCTACGGGGACCTGATGCCTCCTTGTCTGTCTTTTCTGCGTTCACAACATGCGTCCGCCCTCGGCGTCAACACCAGGTAAGTGTTTTCTGATGGTTAGATATGAAGAGTATGTCATATGCTAAGGGGAACAAGGACTTGGGTCCGAACCTGGCCTGTCTGAGAATGTCAATGCGTTCACCAATGGAGACCAAGGCACTTTGCCTGTTCATGGACCTGGGCTTAAAAAATTGAGTGTGAAAATCTCCTGGGTGCATTTTCCACCGTCAATGGAGAGGACCAATTCAGTCATTTTTTTTCCTAAAGGAAGAAGGAGGTGCAGAGTCAGAGCTTTGCTCATCCCGAACAGTTGCTTAATGATTATGGTAACGAGCTGCATTTATACGGTGCCTTTCATCCAAATAACTCTCCCGGCTGAATTTATGCTCACCATTGCTTAAAACATACTTCATAGAGTCCCAAGGGTATCTCTCTCCTGGCCTTGTAACCCCTGCATTTGTTAAGTGTTCTGCGGTCTCTCTGCTTACACAGACTGCAAAGGAAAATGGATAATGAGCGATGGTGGTGCCGTAATTAAGGCTGCAGACTGACAGAAGATTTGATCTGTGGCTGACTTTCTGGTGTGTCACTGGTCCAATTCATTGATGTGTTCTTCCGATTTTACATCTTTGTCAGGGGCTCTCTGGGGAGGGATTGCGTTCGAGTGTGGGAGCTGTGCGCTCGAACTACTAAAAAGCAAATCTGAATGCTTCAGGCCCTTTGTAGGAGAGCGGCGTTCTGTGGACTCACTCGGCTCTGATGAATTCATTGCTAGGAATCACCTTCCCAGCATGCAGGACGGGGAGAGAAAACCGAGTTGAAATGTGTAGGCCCTTACAGTGAATTAGCAAGTAGGAGAGAGTCTGCCACCACTAAAGACCTTGCTGTTCCAAGTTTCTGATAATTGAAGGTAGAGTGATGGTTTTGACTGTGGTGTACATAGCTTTGTGTTGGGGTACAGGAGAGGGGCACAATTGGGAAGCCTGAGGCGATTGGGGGAGGACACCTGCCTTCAAAAGGGGTCCCCACTTCCAGTGCTCATCAGAATGTCCTGGTGAACAAACAAGAGGGCAAAGGGACAAAGATGAAGGCAAATGAGACTTTACCTTGGTCTGTTAGTTTGTAGTTTCTCTTACAAAACACAAATCCTAAAAACAAACATGAAAATGTCAGCTTTAGTTGCTGGGTAAGGAATATTGTTGTAATATTCTTTGTGGTTATTTCCAACTTTCTAAATAGCTCGAAATAAAAATAGGTTTCAATGACTCCATGTAGACCTACTGCTCAAGGTCTCCTTTTCTCCTGCACTATGGCTCAGGAATCCGCATTGTTAAAAGCTCCTCCGATGACGCTGAGGGACACGCCTGGGGGCATTTGGCATTCAGTCCATGGAAAATTTGTTCTGAGTCTGCTACTAATTGCAACTCTAAGTCAGGGTTTTTCCAGCAAGCGTCCATTCCATGTCCATTTTTGATTGGCCCGCATCACCCCTAGTCTCTATTATTCAAGTGTGTTTGCTTCCTCACTTGGGCCCATCAGTAGAGTGGTGATGACACTGGCTCCATTTCCCGAACATTTGCTGTGTGTCAGGATCTGAGCCATGTGCTCGGGCATTGACTCATTTCATTCTCACAAACACACATTTTATACTTGAGGAAACTGAGGATCAGAGCTTAATATTACTTGCTGCTGGTCACATAGGTAGTGATGAAGCCAGCATTTGGACCCAGGTGTATTTAACCTTAGAGACTGCACTATTGATCACCGTGACATAGTAAGAGACTCACCTGAGAGTTCTCAATTATATTGATGAAGAAACTGAGTCTGGAAGAGAAAAGAATGATCCAAGGCCAGCAACGTTAAAGCCAGTTATGGGACATCTGTGATGACTCCTCCAGCTCTGGACAGTTTTCAGGGTGCTTTGTGCCTATGCTACTTAGGCTATTGTTGGCCCATCATGTTCTCCACAATTCCTATTACTGTTTTTTGGGAGGGCTTCTCACTCACGTGGTCCTCTTGCTTTAATCCTCAATTCTAATGTGGAAGGATAACCTCTCTTTATTCCTTACCTTTAGTTCCTTCAGTAAGATATATGTTCTCATCCTGGCATAACCTTCTTATTTGTAAGTATGTGATTAGGTTAGGAATTCGTGCTTTCTTAGGCTGCCCATTTCACAACAGAGACTCAATTACAAAATTGATTGCTAGGTAAGGGCATCATTAAACAGGGAAAAAGCTAATTAATTGACAAGGAATTCATGAGTCATTGGTAGCCGATTTCCTGGAAACTTTTCTTTTTCTATAATAATTTTCCCAAGAGATGTAATAGTCATATCTATGTGATAGCAGATGTGCCTCAAATGACCCTAAAAGGCTATTCTTTGCTTGATTGGTGGATTCCTTTCAAATCAGGTTAAACCTTTTCATCCCTGTGGGATATCCAAACAAACATGCCATTGGAATGTGAAACTCTTGGGTTATGGCTGTAGCAGGCAAATGTTGAATAAATAAATGAACTAATGATGGCAATGTTTCTCAAAGTTAAAAATGTATACCCCTGACGACTGAGGGTAATTTACGAACATTTTCCAAACTTTAATAGTTATTATTTTAATGGGCATTAGGGAAAAAAAAGACTAGCACATTAAACTATATATTAGACATAAATTTAAGTAAAAATGAGGTATCTTATAGAAAATAGTTGAGCAAATATGGCAAATTATGTTTTACAGATAGAACTATAGCTTCAGAAACTCAAGATGAGTTTGTAATAAATGTAAAATTTAAGGTGAAAATAAAACAATATATTGTGAGTAGAACATGGGCCTCTGAAATGAGGGAAGGATGCAAGAACCGTGTAAGCCTATGAGTTTATGGAACACTGATTATTTCCTGTTTCGCCTGTGAAATTACCCCTCCATCCATCTCCCTTCAGTTGTCATTGTTGTCTAATCCAAGAAGTCTCCTTAAAAATTAGAAGAATTTTGTAGTTGCTGCTTGAGAGAAATTCCATCCTAGTACCTCAGGACCAAAAAATATTTATCTTTTTCTTCTGAGTGAGAGATAGATGGAGTGGAAGGGATTTCAGGAAATCTGAAGGAGTGGTACTTTGAGTAAAAGTCACAAGACAGTCATGGTGGGCTGAAGAATATTATTTTTTGATGACTTCCTTGTCTTATATTGAGAAAGATCATAGAAATCATTGGTTAAGACCTGCTTCTCTCCATTAAAAATGAGAGTATCTGAGGCCCAGAGATAAGCAGTGATGAGAGAAGTGGCACAGTGACAGTCCCTTTCCATCGTTTTTGGAGTTGATGGTGGATTCCATACAAGCCCAGGAGTTCATGGAAGGAGAAGGAAGTTGAAGAGAGATACAAGTAAAATTCTGAATAAATCCCATATTGGCAATTGAGGAAATTGGACTATATATTTTCCAAGCATCTTCCAACTTGGGAAGTGTATTCTCTTTCCAACTTCCTCTTTTACTAAAGCAGTGATTTAAAACTTTTTTTGAATCAAGGACATTTTGGAAATCTAATGGAAGCTATGAATCCTCTCCCCAGAAAAACACATACACGGACAATTTTGCATTTAGTTTAAAGGGATATAGCCTCTCCCTAAAGATAAGTTGTGAGACCCTTGTAGTGGGCTACATTGTGGCCCCCTCAAAATATGTCCACATCCTAATCCCTGGAACTTCTCTGTATTAGTCTATTCAGGCTTCTATAACAAAATACCATAAACTGGGTATCTAATAAACAACAAAAAATAATTTCTCACAGTTCTAGAGGCTGGGAAGACCAAGATCATGGTCCCTGTAGGTTCAGGTCATTAGGTAATTTCTCAAACACCAAAAGAGGTGTTTGGTGACCAGAAAGTATTTAAAATTCCTAACTTCTTTCTTGCATCCTCTATTAACTGTTCTTAGCCATTCTTCAAGTGCTAACACAAATTTAGTCTCCTCTGAAATTTTCTCAGTGACTCAAACCACATTGATCTCTCCTTTCTCTGATCCAATACACTAATAGACTGACTCACACAATACAAAATCTAATTATAAACCATTTTGGCTTATTTGCCAATCACTTCATGTGCATACATCTGTTCTCCCTGAATCAATCGTTACCAATTCTAGAATAGAGTGTATTGATGACTTACATGGCAGTGTATCAGGGAGTGTATGTGGCCCCGTTGAAGGTCATTAGCTAATACCTGTTGCGTGGTTTCAGATACATTTTTGTGTGTACAACGAATTGCCTGTGGACAAGAAGTGTAATAACATAATGGTTAGAAGAAGGAAGATCAGAAACAAACATAGCATAGATTCCGCCATAAAGGAAATAAACTCTGGAGAGAGACAGAAAAATGTCGCCTGTTCCAACTAGGAGCTCAGTTTCAGAGCAACTTAAAGATATTTACATGAGAGAAACATGCTTCTGGCCTAGCAACAGATCACACCTGAAATTTCTCCCTAGTAATTCTCATGTTTCTGGGGTGGATACAATTGAGGCAGAACATACGTGGACACTACATACAAAATTAATGATGAGCTTGTTCTTCCAGTGGTGGTTCTTGTACAATAGTGTCCATCAGATTCAGTCTTTGGTGAAATATTTGTTAATGTAACTCTGCTTTTCTCTATACAATCATTTTTTCCAAGTAACTGATGTCCCATTTCCTGTGTATCTGTCATTAGTAAAGGACCTGAGTGACATTAGTTTGCTCGATCATCAGCCTGTGAGAACAGATGAGGTAGGTCACACTAATTGTTATTTGACAAAGGAATTCCAATTTTTTGCAACTGCTCTGCTCTTCAAGAAAATCCGTCTGTAGCTCTTCCATAACCTCCTGTATCTGTTCTTCGCACTTTACCTATGCAGGGTGTTTTCTCAGATCTCCAGGAAGGTGAGGAAGGTTGTTCCTCAATATGCCTAGTCCTGCAGACCGCCAAGCTGCAGAGGGAAGAACGGCCAATGTGCTGGAGCTTCCCTGGTGCAATGGCTACAGAATGGTGTGCGGTGAAGTGAGAGGAAAGCTTTTCAGTTTTGGGCATTTCACCATTAGATTGTCCTCAAAGCAATGCTTCTTGCACCTCTCAAGTGTCCTTTAATGAACTAATCCCACTGTTGTTTTATCCTTTAGGGTTAACAGGCATCCTCAAACTATGGCCCGTGGGCCGCCTAGCACATTTATCCGGCCCTCCGGGTGTTTTTGCCGCTGCTGCCTGTCCTGCTTAGCAGCCGGCTCATCCTGGGCCTACAGTGCGCACTCTCCAGTGGTTTGAGGGACAGTGAACTGACACCCTGTTTAAAAAGTTTGAGGACCCCTGATCTAGAATCTGCTTTCTGTCCCTTCTCTCCCTTCCTTACTTTCCTCACTGACAGGTTTATAGGTCTGGGTCTATAGCAGCTCTCACAGCCTATGCAAACTGCAGGCTCCCCCGCTGTGGCTGATTTTGCCCTTGCATCAAGATGGTTCTTGTCATCTTCATTCCATGGGATCTGCTGCGCTACAGGAAGCCCTCAGCCCCTCCCTTTCCTTTCTACCTCCACTGAAGGGATTCCAGGATCAGCAAACTGGGAGAGGAGATGTAAATGTGTACAGGCAGGAGAGAAAATAGAGGAAGGTGGACCCTTCTGAATAATCCTGTCCTGAAAAGACATCAGGTTCTCAACCACTTAATGAGGGATATCCCTGTTCCTGGTCTTTTCTTAGCCATGATAGTTAATTTGCTTTTAAACCTGATCAAAGTTACTGTATAAGCAAAACTACAGGCTAATAAAGAGCTCCTTTTATATTTCTCCAACTTATTTTGCCATCTTACAGGAACAGTCTAATGCTAAAATCTTTAATCCCAGGAGGATGGCCATGAAGACCTTTGATAGCATAGTCACTGAGATGGCAAATCTCATCAGGAAGATGTCAGCTTTAACTGTCTCATTTCTCATGTCTGAGTCATGTAGTCCTTAAGTGTTGATTCTTTGGGCTGAGGTCTTCTATCATTTCTAGATCATGACTCTTCCAGTGTCATCTTTGCTCCATGGATCCAATGGATTTGACACTGTCTATGGATTTGGGCATGGCAGGGAAGGAGCAAGAGTGAGCCCCGAGAGCTCAGTGCAGTGTAAGCAAAGCCAGGTTTGGGTTGAGGAGACTAACACTAGATCCGTAAGGAGGACTCCCTTGTGAGGGCAGGGTGAGTGCTGGAAGCCAGAAGAAAAATTGAGGAACGGCTAAGTATATCACAAACTAAATTCCACTTAACAGGCACTTATTGAATGTCCCTTATGTACAGATCTTATATGTACAAGCATAGTTATTTATAGCTAGGCATTGGAATCACTTGTAGAGTTTATTTTTTTGAATAAGGATGGCCATGTCCTGCCCAGGCCTTCCTAATCAGTTTCTCCAGAGATGAAATTTGCAGATCTAAATTAAAAGAAACATAACCACAAAAAATTCCTCCACAATTCTATGTTTATGCCTACTTAAGAGCTTTTCTGCTGTGGTATCAAAGTAGATAATTCATAGTGCCAATTCTCAAGGAGCTAACAGCATGGTAGGAGAGAGCAGTATTTTAACAATTAAAACAGAGAAACTGATCTATATTGCATCAGACTGTTCATGAATAATGTATTTAGATTTTTTTCCCCACATCTTTTTGCATCTATGTAATCAAGTGAAATGTTATAATTGTTTCTTCTCAAATAGTTGAGTCGATTGGTGCCAAACCAGTCTCATAATGGTTAGAAGCTTTGATTTTTGTGTGTTGGGTTTTTTTCCCCTATTTTCTGAGTCTAATTAGATAAAGAAATATCTATTCCTTGCTGGTTGGTATCATTTAGGGTAGATTTTCAAACTTTTTATTGAGGTGAAATTGGGTAGAATATTTATGATTTATTTCTTAAAATTGTTACTGGTTCCAATTTTTTACTGTTGTGGGCATTTTGAGAGTTGTTTTCCCAGAAAATTTGGCCATTGTGTTTGTTTTTAAATTTATCTTTGTCATTCAGACAACAGATAGGACAAAGTTACTGTTTCTGTCTTCAGTTGTGTTGCTTTTATCTAGTGTGTTGTTTTTTTACAAGATAAACCAGTGGATTTTAATGTAATGGAATATGAAAAGTCTGTTGATACAGTTCCAGATCTCACATTGTAAAACTAACTTTTAAGAAACTAGCACTTGCCTTTTTCAGATAATTGTGGATATTCTTCTTTGAGATTACATCTAGTGTTTTTAAATACTTACCGTAGTATTTATTTTTCCCCAGTAAGTATTTATTTTGGTATGTGTTTTTTTTTTTTTTTTGCCAATAAGGCTAGCTAATGCTTTGCCTGCCTTTTAAAGATATCGCTTTTGGTGTTTATTTTTTCTTTTATATCATGTTTTGTTACGTTAATTTCAATTCTTTATTTTTTATTCTTCTATCTCTGTTTTCATTTTGTTTATTGTGCTCTGTTTCACCTTTTGAAGATGAATGTTTATTTAAACCTTTCTTTTATAAAAAAACTATACGGCTATAATTCTACTTCTTAGTATAACACCATTTTAGCTGCCTCCTACCAATTATGACATAAGATGTTTTAATATTCACTTCTAAGAATATTATTTCCAATCTGTTCTTTGTGTTAGATGAATTAGTTGAAGCTTCCAAACCATTTTAAGACTCTTCTTGTTAATTTCTAATCTAAACGCATTGTTGAAAATACTTTGACCTAGTCTGTACATAGACAGGCTTTGTGTACATTCCATGAGTCTTGAAAATATACATGTTCCTGCACCCAAGAAATAATACCTATATGCAAGTGTGTAATCAAATGTTAAGTTTCTTTTAAAGTTACTGAGAGCGTTATTAACTTATTGTGATACAAGTAGATTAAAAGTCTCACTTATTTTTCAAGACTGTGCGTATTCAAAAGTATGCAAACTCTTTTAACTTTGTATTTCAAATTAATTAAAACTTCCAGAAAAATTCTAAGAATAGTAAGACGAATATCTACATAATGTTTACCTAGATTCGTGGGTTGTTAATATTTTACTCCATTTATTGAATCATTACGTGTTTGCTCTGTTGTGTGTGTGTGTATGTATATACACAAACATTGATTTTTTTTTTTTTTCCTTGCCCATTTAAGAGTAAGTTATATCATGCCCCTTTATAACTGAATACTTAGGTATGTATTTCCTAAGAATAGGGGTATTTTAAATTATGCTAGGGAAGTTATCAACTTTAGTAAACATGACATTGTTACAGTACTTTAATATACTGCCATATCCCATTCTTGTCAGTTAACCCAGGTCCTTATAGCATTTCTTCCCCATCTAGTACTGAATCCAGTTTAAGGTCAAATATTGCATTTAGCTGTCATGTCTGCTTTAATTTGGGATATTTCTAGAGCCTTTCTTTGTCTTTTATGACATTGACATTAAGAATAAAATCCACATTTCCTCTCCTTTTTAATGAGATTTTTCTCATTTTGGATTTCTCTTGTTTCTTCAGAATTGGTTTTAAATTATGCACTCTCAGTTGGAAAATTACATAGGTGGCATGTCATTTTCTGAGTATCAACAGGAGCTACACAGTGACATCAATTTTGAGATCACTCAAGGTCTGTTTCTCCATGGTATAATTCTTATGTTTTCCCTTACAACTAGCTGTTTTGAGACTAGGGCTGCCCTGAATAAACAGGATGGACTCTGAACCAAAATTCAGTTTGGATTTCAAGATTCATGATGCCACATACACATCAAGAAGGTATGAAAATACATAATTAAAGACTTTTGGGGGAACAGAGCAGAACAGGCTTCCCAAGGTGGTCCAAAAATGGCTTGTGAGAGAGCGAGGAAAGGAGAGTGGCTTGCATATTTTATTTTGGTTAGGGGTGAACCAGGGGCTTGTTTGATTTCAAATTCTTGCCTGCTCCAAAGAAGGGAGCACCTGGACTTTCTTATCAGCTTGCCCAGATGTGGGGCAGCAAGGGAAGAGAGGAGTGAAGTCTAAAACCTGTCCACAGTAAAATATCAAATAATGGAGTCAGGTTCTTTATTACAAAAATATACTGTGCTGATTCTCAATATACTTTTCCCCATTAATGATTCCTTCATGAATCAGTCTGTAATATGATGGTTGCAAAATGCTTATTTTCTAAATCTGGTATGCCCTCCACATTTATCAGTCAGCCCCCTGTATTTTACTGTAAAAAAGAGCCCTCCCTATTGAATCTGTTCTTTCTTACAACTGAGTAGTAACCTACAATTATTTCTAAGTAAGAATTTATTTTAAACAAATTATATACTTATTTTTTATATGCACCTCAAATTTTACCAATATTTTAAATCTTTGTGTTCACTGTACTTTTTTGTAAACTTCATGTCTTCCTTTCAAATTCACTTTTCTTCCTTTAATAATTGGTTTGGGTACATTTAGGCTTCCTATACTTGACAATTCTTTATTTTGTTCTGGATTTTCAATGATTGATTGGGTAACATTTCTTGGTTGACTACCCTCAGCAGAGCTTAGAGTTAGGATCTGTTGTTCCTGATGAAAAGTCTGCTTTCAGTTTAAGTGCACTCTATTGAAGATAATTTGTCTTTGATCCCTGGTAATTTATGAGGCTTTTGTTGGTTTTTTTGTTTTGTTTTTGTCTTTCTGGAGGGTGATGATGTGTCTATATACAGACTTATTTTATTTTATTATTATTTTATTTTATTTTATTTGTCCTGTGTGGCACCAGAAGTTCCTTTAATCCGAAGTCTGGATTTTCTTTTTATTCTAGAAAAATACAAGCCATTCTCATTCACATTGCTTTGCCCATCTTCCCTTTTTCTTTGTTTTTTTTTTTTTAAACTTCTATCAAATATGTGTTAAGAGCCTCAATCCATCTTCTCTGTCTCTTGTTCTTTCATCTCTCTCTCTCCCTTCTCTATTGCTGTGTCATTGCCTATATGGGCAGTGTGTAGGGTAAAATGATTATAGTACAGGGAGTGGTCTAGCCCCTTCTCTAACAATGGGAAGAATTTTTTTATTGGTTTGATATTTTTTTTTTTTTTCAAACAATGATCCACTGAAGATTGCATCTATGCTATTTAATTAGGATAGCAAAAAAAACTAACAGTTTTTTTTATTGTTGCTACTGCTTTTTTAATATACATGTTTGTCCTTATACATTTTCTTCTCAGGCCTCCATACTCACCTGGTTTGACTATTTCCTCAAAAGACATCCGATGGCAAATTTTGTTTTGTGGAGGAAACAATACCTGGTTGACATTCACTTTTGCTCTACATGTTACTTTGGACTCTCTGATTTGGAAGATATATCCATGAAATTATCATTGTATAAATATCAACTTCAGTGAGTGATAGTTCATCTACTTTGAGGTTTGGATTAATTAGAATTTTAAGCTCAGTACAATTAATGAATCTAGTTCTGAGTTCAAGCCAGCATTGTTACCTCACACTATGAAAAACATTCTGTTTTAGCTGCTATTGAAAAATTTGAACAAAACTCTGGATATGAATAATGAAACACTAAGAATTCTTCTACACACGAGTCCACGTCAAGTGGCACACAGATAGTATAGGGAATATATTCACCTAGTTACTTAGAGTTTCTCTGTGAGGACAAGTATTCAACTGTTCAGATATGAATGACAGCTATTTCAGTCAGTCACCCAAACTCTCGAAGTTTTATATGAAAGCTGTCGGCCGGGTGTGGTGGCTCATGCCTGTAATCCTAGCTCTCTGGGAGGCTGAGGTGGGCGGATCGTTTGAGCTCAGGAGTTCGAGACCAGCCTGAGCAAGAGCGAGACCCCATCTCTACTATAAATAGAAAGAAATTAATTGGCCAACTAATATATATAGACAAAATTAGCTGGGCATGGTGGCGCATGCCTGTAGTCCTAGCTACTTGGGAGGCTGAGGCAGGAGGATCGCTTGAGCCCAGGAGTTTGAGGTTGCTGTGAGCTGGGCTGACGCCACGGCACTCACTCTAGCCTGGGCAATAAAGTGAGACTCTGTCTCAAAAAAAAAAAGGAAAGCTGTCTATTCATAATTTTTTCAGCTGTTTTCATTCAATTAAGTGTTGTCCCTAAACTTAACCAGCTCTGTCTCCCTCTCCTATATAAGTTCTTTATTTGTGTATAGACACAGTCAATTGATGCTTTAACTTCTCAAATCATTCAGGGTCCAATTATTTAGAGTATTCAACCAGGGTTTGTAGAAGAACCACCAAACCTGAAATAAAAATTTGATCAGGAGTTTTTTTTAAAAAAAAAAAAAAAAGGAAGGAGAAATTCAATATTACAAACACAAATGCATCTCCTCTCTTGTTCCTCCCCGTGTTGCCCATTTTAAATCTAGTGTTTATTCCTGATTAGAGATGTTAGGCAGCCTGTTATAAAACCCAGATCTTTAGTCTTTTCCCTTGAAAGGTGTTCTTTTTTTAAACATGCATTCAAGTTGCACCTGGCTTTGTTTACTCAGTTATTCTTGCTTATGTTTATGCAGGCTGGTAGCGCTTCTTAAAGTGAAGATGACTTCTGCAGAAGTGGCTGAAGTCACAGTAGGGGAGACAGAGACCACAGAGCACTGTGAGAGCAAGGCTCTGTGGCAGGTGAAAATGTGATTCTAAGAGGTGTGACGGCAATTTTGGAGCCATAACACATCGTCATCTTCCCCCCAAGTGACCATGTGCACCTGTTCTGTCTCCACATATTTACATTTTCTCAGAATATTGCTGTTTTTTTTAATTGAAAAAAGAAAAAAAAAAAAGCAATACCATGGGTTTTGTCATGGTGAATTTTAAAAGTGGCTAGGGCAGGGATAACAATAGTGATAAATGTCCTGGGAAGAAAGCTAGCTGCATTTTATCAATAGGTTTACAGGATTTCCAGTGGGAAAGTGTTAAAGAGGTTCATTGTTTGCCCTGGTGAGGCCTAAGATCCAAACAGAATTAGGCTGAATTGTGCAGAATCTCAAAAGCCTTTAGAGTTTGACCTCTCCCTCTGAAATCTGGCTGATGAAGAATTCTATTTTCTCCAAAGCCTAATAGTCTTTATGGATTCCCTTTGTTCACATAATCACCCCCTCTAATATAAGAGGAGGGAGCTACTGATCCCTTCCTGTTACCTTTTTGCTATATAACCCTGTGATTAGGATGTAGGTAAGGAGAAAAAATAAAGCCAGTGTCTTTCTGTGATGCAATTATTAGTAGTAATTATAATCTTGATAATAGCAATCAGTTGATTTAAGTACTGTTAAACTCTTTGCTGAGAGAGTTGCCGACACATTTATTGAATCGTCAATAGAATTTTAGAAAGTTGTCATTCTTATCACCATTTTTCCACTGAGAGAAATTATTCTCAACCAGGTTAAGTAGTTGCCTAAGGTTATATTGCACATTAACAGCCATGCTCATGAACTCATTGTTCTCCGACTCCAGAATTGCCCTTAGTATCAAGAAATGCTTGCTAATACTATCTCTATGGGATACTGAATCTATTCAACTTTAGTCTTTTGAAGTGTGAATGTCATAAATTGTTCTTTAGACTTGGAAAGTTTGAGAACTGCTAGAGGCCTCTGGAAATGGAGTTACTGATCATGCAGTGTCAAAAGGAAGCAAAGATACACAGCTGTTAGTAAGACTCAGTCTGTTTTTAAGAAAGTTGTAGTGTTGGAAAGGAACAAGACACTGGCCAAGCAATTACCAAAATAATTATGGGATTGCCAATATTGTGCATATTCCAAAAGAATATAGGAGTCTGGGAATGCTTGCATTAGGAGAGCGCAGTCTTGCTGGCATGTCTTTTTCTGTCTAGTAGAGTCTGCCTCTCATTCTAGAAACTAAAAATACAGTCATCCTTTAGCATCTATGGGGGATTGGTCCCAAGACCCCTGAGGATATCAACATCTATGGATGCTCAGGTCCCTCGTGTAAAATGCATAGTATTTGTATATAATCTATGTACACCCTCCTCTATGCTTTAAATCATTTTTGGATTGCTTATAATACCTAACACGATGTAAATGCTATGTAAATAGTTTACTATAATCTATTATTTGTATCTGTTTTGTTTTCTGAAAATTTTTGATCCACTGTCAGTTGAATCTGCAGACACAGGAACCCACAGATGCAGAAGACAACTGTATGCTTTTTCCTTCCATTGTGGTTAGAAAAACACCAGTGCCAGCCAGGGGGGAGCTAGCAAAGCAGGGCGGAAGTTCTCTTGTGAATTAAGGTAGCTATTGTTAATTGTCCTCGTCAGAAAGAATAATAAAATGACCCATCTCCTCCCCAAAGACACCTCAAGTCTCTCTGAAAGACAGTTACATCCAGAGATGGGCTCCTGTATTAAGTCTGTATATTCTTACATTTCAAGGGGTTATAGATGTGTGACCTTGAAAACATCTCTGCACAGTAGACTAGGCTTTTCTATTCCCTGGAGAGGTTTATCCATAGTGCAGTGGTTAGAAGAAGGATTCAAGTCCATCGTGTCTATCAAGAGGGAAAGAGGAAGCAGCTGTTTGCTTTCCCTTTATAAGCAAAGGGGAAAAAAAATTAAATCATCCCTTACACCTTACGTAAAAGTGCCAGATACCTAGGCACTGGAGGGCAAAATGGACCAAGTTGAAAACCACTCGCCTAGAGCAGTTGTGGCTGAAATAAGGTGAAATGGAGTGACAAGTTTAGCAATCGGGCAGGGATGGGAAGTCCAATGAGATCTAGGAGAAAGCCTTGGGAAGTAAAACAAGCTTCACTTATAACAGTTTTGTCTTGGGTCACATGTGCCTTTTTGATTAGAGGCTCATCTGGTTACTCTTAAATTTTAATATTATAAAGTCCTAGTATTAAAACACAATAGGAGTGGAGTTCAATAAAGGAACAGAAGTTTTACACATCTCCCTTCTCCTTTTTTTTCTAGTTTAAAACCAGGCATTAGAGACTATATTTCCTCTGGTTTGGAATAGCTCAGAGAGCCAGCCTTTTACTAATTATCTGTCTTTGTTTTCTTAGGAAATTGCTTTTGAATATCTTGCTGATTCTGTTTGTTTGTTTGTTTTTAATAGTGCCAATTTATGGCTGCCTGATAGAAGTCTAGTTCCCTTTATCTGATGTGTAATTTATAGAAGCTGGTTTCCTTTATCTGCTGTATAACATAGTTTGGGTTCTTTAAACCATAGTGCCAGATTTAAATATGGCAAGAAATGGGGGTAAATCTAGAATGGCTGGCAGTGCCCTCTGCTCTCACGTCTTAGAGGGGCTATGAATGTCATGAGATACCAGAAATGGCAAAGAAAGGCAAAATCAACAGACCTTTTATTCTGATCATTATGAGACATGGGTTGTTATGATGATGGGAAGAAAGTGAAGTCGGGAGGAAATTAGAAAAGACAAAATGATACTGAGTAGCGATTCATGCATAAAATCTTTATGCATGTTCCTTGCTTGAGGTAGGCTTGGGAGCAGAGTCTTTTCTTCCTTCAGTTGTGCCAATAAAGTCCTCTGAGATGGTTTTGTCTCTTGCTTCACTTTTGTCTTATAATATTGATGTCATAGGCTTAGAAGAAGAGGGTCTTAATACGGGTACATGGTACAAATTCACGAATTGAGTATTTGAATAGTGCCTTTACATGCATAGCACTGTTTGGAATCCTGACACATGTCTGGATAGTCAGTGTATAGATTTGGCACTCTTCCAGTGCAGATAGGATAATGTCAGCTCCTAGCTCCAGCAGCAATAATTGAGGTGTGTGAGAAAGAGAGACAACAACTAGTCAGGACTCAGATGGCTAAGTATGAGCTGGGTAGTCTTCCCGGTGATACCCAGAGAGAGTCCTTGAAGCCCATTTTCTTATCTCTTTTATTCCTTCTTTCTAGTTCTTGCTTTATAACAGTGTAGGCGAAAAATTGTGCTCCTCTTTGGTAAACTATATGGTACCTATAGCATACCCTTCTACCTTGTGCCTTACTTGCTGATTCTATGGGAGCTATTTTATAACTCTGTAAATTGCAGGTATCTGATGGGCATGCAAATTCTGCCTTGTCTGATAGATTGACTTCCTTCTTTTCTTTCCCCTGTGTGTGTGTGGGGGGGGGGGTTTGGGGAAGCACGGAGGAGTTTGCCTCCATTTGTAATTTATTTCAAGATCCCTTTACTCCATATAAATTTATGCTTCTGTGACTTTTCCTTTCCATAGGTTATAACATCTGGTTTCATCATGGGTTAAATAAAATCTTGGGTTAAAAATGAATCTTTTAACATTCATTTTTATATTTGTATGAGAATGATCATAGTACCTTTGCCCGAAAATTATCTCCTAATCGATTTATCTCATTTTGGCTCTAACGTGCTGGAAGTACACATTTTACAGTTCATAAAAATGAGGGTTATGGTAGAGTCTCTGACACATGTATAGATGGAATCAGATGTAAGATTTGGTTGCCCCAACCCCTTCCCTGCCCCCCCCACACACTAAATTTAGATATGGCCAGTTGCCACATCACACCAAAAACATTCTTTTTGGCTCAATTTGCTTGCATGGACACAGTTTCTTTCTTAGGAGATTTTTTTGTAAATAGGAGAGAAATCAGGAATTTTATCCCATTGCTTTGAGAGTTCAAAAAACTCTAGGGCTTAAAATATTGGGTGGGAGAACTAGGTTTTATGAGCTGATAGCAGTTTGTTCCCTGGGAGCATACCTCGATTTGTTTTCATTTTACAGCATAGATGAAATCACCAACTATTGAATAGTAAATTCATCAGCTTAGATGTTTGGCATAAAGGAAAGCTATAGGTAGAAATACCAAAATAAGCAATTTAAATTTGTTGTTTCCCTGATTGACAGAGCCATTTGTTCCTGAGAATATGTCAGGGTCAGTTAAATCTATGAAAATCAGAAATGTCATTCCAGCCTCCCTGCTTCTACTAAGTTCTGCTTCACTGAAGAATCACAACTAAAAAAAATACATCTTCTTGGCAGGGCCATTATCTTTCTTGATGAGATATGAGCATATTAGAGTTGATTCTCATGTGAAGTTACTGATGGTGTTAGATTGAAAGAAAGATGAAATGAAAATGAATTCACTTCAAACTAACAAGATGTGGCATCAGAGATGTGGAGAATCAATAGATATAAGCCTTATACCTTATTTTTAATAAAAATCAGAAACACTTGGGAAATGTCTTGTGTTCACATGGAAAGTAAAAGTCCAGTATGTTTAGAAATATCCAGGGGCCTAATTGCATGTATTTTTGGAAGGATGAGGTGCTGGTGATACAAACACTGTTATATATTCTCAGTTTCAAAGCCAGCATAAGATGGCTTTACATATGAAACATGTTCCAAATTTTCAGATGTTCTTGTCTTGATAATAATGGGGAGGATCCTATACTAACACATGTGCAGCTTCTGTAAATATATCCTTTAAATGTTTGGAATCTGTACCTTGATTAAAAATAGAATTTTGATCCTCTTGGGTCAGAACAGGAGACTTGAGTTAGAGCTGTTATTCTGGTGACTCTTTCCTTTCCAGCTCTCAACTTCTTAAATTATTTTTCTTATCGTCTATCACTGTGAGTATTCCTTTGTTTGTGTAGTGGATCTATCCTACGCACATCAAGCCTCTGGGATGGACTTGAGAGGCCACAGATACATTCTGTTAGCCTGAGAAGGTCTGAATAAAGCCAACATGGAGATGGCTGCCTGTCAATTTCACTCCCCTAACAAGGAGGGATGGCAGCGAACAGGGAAGAACAGCACCAGCAAGCTAAGCCCTCTGCTCCTCCATTGCTTTAACATATTTATTGACATATTATTGATCACCTCATGTGACAAAATAAGAACGGAGGATTCATTTGTTAAACATTCAGAGTCAGATCTTGTCTTCAGAAGCTTTAATGGGCAAGTCAGAGATGAAACAAATAGCTTACGAATAAATTGCTAACTATTTACCTTTCTTCACATTGATACAAATGCAGGCACAGAAAGCTCTCTTCTCACTCAAGTGCTTCAGGGTCTTGCTCCCCCAAAAGTTATCTTTCCCCATGTTCTCAGTGGAGTGTGCCTGCTCTTAGCAGGTGTGAGTTTTGTAGTTTGCCCTCCGTGGTTCTTCGCTTATAGTACCACTGGTGATTAATGATGCAGATAGAGAGATAATCATTAGGAAAGGGAAGACAAAATAGCAAAGAGGAATTGAGAAGGAACTAATGCTAAAGGAGGGGGAAAAGTATACAAGGATATTGCTAATCTGCAGTGTTTTTCTGACTTTTCTTGCAAAGAAATAGGGAGCTGGATGCTCTGATGGCTGTCATGTAGGAGGCGACGGCAGTAAAATCAATAATGATTACACCATTATCTTAAAGTATTACCAGCAACAAAGAGAAGCAGTATTTTGATTAAAAGGAATTACAGTAGCCTTTAGGCTGTTTTTAGAAATTCAGGAAAATAAGTATGACTTTTGTTCTTTGCCAATGTTGGATTTCTCCAGCAATAAATACGAGCTTCGCTGTAGAAAAGAAACATGCAAGATGAACCTGATTTCCTGTGTTCTCCTGCTCCCTGTTCTGCTGAGCAGTCAACCTGGTCTCACAGTCAGATGGAAGTTTCCTGAATTGGAGATATATTCATGTCCATCCTTAGAGCCTATTGGCAAGTTCATGTTAAGTGCTCTTACACAGGTATAAGGCTGGAATAATTTTTCTCCTTTAATGGCATCATATAAATCAGTCTTAATGCCCCATTAAAATAAATGAACATGTGTTAATGACACCAACTTATGCCTCTTTCCTGAATGGCAATCAGGGCTGGGGATATGGAGCTATTCTGTGTCCAGTGGAATGTGCCCATGAAGACGAGATTACTCACTGTCGTGGACAAGCTAATCAAGCACAGCTCAAATAGAAATCCAAATCAATCTCTTAATCAGTGACTGACTCCAGCAGACCCAGCCCCTGCAATCAACCTGGTAATTACTTCACCTGGAACTGCCTTTTTGGCACTGGAAAATTTAGGTCTGGTCCATTTTACAAAGCTTGATGGATTTCAGAGAAAATTGTTTTGCATTATTGTCAAAAGAATTTAACCCTGAGAATAATTCCCTATGATTTTCTTCAGGGTAGGTTTCAGGATAACTTAAGGAGTTGTTAACTGGTTTTCAGAGGAGGAAACTATTTTATCCAAGTCACATGGCCATTATACATCACGACCAGAATTCAGGCCACTTGCATTTTACCAAAGCATGTACTTTTAACCCAATATTCTATAGTTTGTGTTCATCATTTAGAGAGGGTTACAACAGGCATGCAGCTTTGATGGCTGGTGTGTTGTATAGCACTAATATCCTAGGTTGTAAGAGAATTTCAAAACCTCAAATCCAAGCTGCTGCAGCTATTTATAATTATTTGTTTATATAACTTGTTTGTACAGACTGATAATGAAAATTAATTACTTGTTATGAGACTGTCCTAGCACATTAACCCCCTCAGGATTTCCACTTAGTTCTGGTGATTTGCTGTGCTTCCTTCTCAGTTGTTTTGTTGTTGTTGTTGTTGTTGTCTGTGTTTTTCCCAACCTCCCAGAGTTGACCCTGAGGTTAGCATTCCTTTGTTTTTGTTGTTTGTTTACTTTAGAAAACGTTCTCTTCCTTCCTCCCTGGCCTGACAGGATAATGGGCTTCCTTTTAAATGAGAATGAGTATCATGTTTGCAATTATTTGCAAATTTTTATTTTCCCTTTTTCCTAAAATAATCCAATCATCTACTGAACATCAAGCTTCATCAAGGTTGTAAAATCTGATGGGTGTCTGGAGAGGTATAGTTTGAAGAGGAACAACTTTAAACAGAATAATATTAATATATGCTTGACACTTCTTGCAAAGAAACTAATGAACAATCGTTGCATACCTGCCACGTGTGAGGTTTGGCAACGGGCTCTAGGGAGTTCCAATGATACAGAAAACAGTGACTCATTCTCCATCTACGCAAGATTGTGTGTTTCTTTAAAAGCTCTTATCAATCCTTTTGTGAAAAATCCACACAGTGGCTTCAGACGATGTCATTGCAGAATCTTTACTTCTTTGGCTTTTGCCAGCACCAACACTGGCCTTTGCAGTCTCCCTGACTTTTTTAATTCTGTCCTTGCATCTTTTGCTATCTTCTTGATGGTTTTCTTCTTGTACAGTTCCATGCCTTGCAAGTCTGTGTTTGGGTTCATTTTTCTTTGCATAATTCAAGGAATCCGAAATCATGCCAAAGCCATATGTCTTGCCACCACCAAAGTGAGTTCTGAATCCAAATACAAAGTTGACATCTGGCGTGGTCTTGTACATTTTGGCTAGTTTTTCCCAAATTTCTGTCTTTGGTACTGTCGCCTTCCTATGATGCTATGGTGAAGACCAACGATGACCATTTGTTTCCTCTGAAGTAGTCGGTTGGTTATGAACTTCCCGGTCTGGATAGTTGCTGGGTCATTCGTGATGGTGGTCAATCCTCAAGCACCCAGGGAGGAAAAAATAGGCAAGGTTTAATCTTCTTATAATCCATAGCTTCATTTTCTTTCCCCTTCATGACATTTTTCACAGTTGACATTACTTGTTAGGCTGACTTCTTCTAATAAACTATAACTCCATGAAGATGAGCATCACGGCCAATTCGTTAGCTGTTGTGCCTTTTGCACAGTCCCAGGGACTGGACTATGCTTAATAATACATCCTAATTAAATTGGTCCCATCATCAGTACAGTAGATTCAATTATCAATTGAATACTTACCTTGTGCTCAGTATGATGTTTGGCATTATTGTAAAAGATAAAATGGCCTGAAAAAGGGTAAAAATGTTTTCTGTCTCGTCAAAACCCCCCCTAACCCTTCTTTTGAACTAAAACCTGCATCCCTGCCTCAGGCCAGTGGTCAGGAGGGGCAGGGGACTGTCCTTTGTACCACAGGAGATGGCTCAAAGGAATTGTCCATACAGTGATCACGAGATCGTCTTAGCCGCCATCGCCATCGAATGAATCAGAATTATCAACTGTAATTGAATAGCAATAGCTTGAAGCTGAAAACCTCCCCTTTAAAAGCCCTCTATTTTTGCTCAGGTGCAGGATGTTGGCTGGTACTTTAAGACAAGAGTCTGCCAACCTCCTCATTTGCTGGAAAATTAATAAACTTCTCTTTCCTTCTCTTCAAACCACTTGTCCTCATTCTTTTGAGGCAGCCTCAGGGACAAGTGCTGAACTTCTGGTAACGTGGGTTAACAAGAAGCCTTACAAACCCCTTTTGTTGTTATCAACTCACAATTTACTGAGTAGATTGTCAAGGCATGTAATATCTATTACAGTACTAAAAATAAGATAGTGGCATATACAGAGTGTTATGTGCTGTTTAGATATTTATGATAACGTAGTCACTATTGACTGAAACAAGTGTGTTAACATGTATTATGTGACGTCATGCATCTTGGTTTTTGCATATCATGACCAGAAGTATTCTAGGCCACACAAACACTGAGTGACAGATCTGGGATTTGAATCCAAACTTACTCCAAAGCCTTGCTCCAAAAGTATATCACTTTATGTGATAATCTCCACACCTCACTAAAGACTACCTCAGTTTTGAGGGTTGGAGTCGAGTAAGTCTTATAGAGAGGGTGATGCCTCATAGAAATTTTTAAGGGGCTAGAATTCATCCAAGTGAATCTTACAGTATGCAGAAACTGCATATGCAAAGGAGAGAGAATAACATTTCAGAAAGTGTGGGTAGTGGAGGGTATAAGGCCAGATCGCAAAAGGGTGTATTCATTAGATGATGAAATTTATTTTTACTTACAACTCTAGGAGGAATTATAATTAGCAAGTAGGTGAGAATCTGAATGATTTATAAAGGTTAGTGAGTTGGTCTGATTTGCCTTACAAGCTGTTACTTTGCATACTTGTTCAAAAAATATTTTTTTCAGCTGCTGTTATGAAAACCACTAGGTGTTTCAGCCTAGGTCCAGTTGTTCACATAAAGATGCAATTATTGAGACAATGAGGGTTGCCAAGGAAGAAAGGAATTTTTAATACAATAGATGTCTAGTCGGGAGAATAGGAGAAGCTGCCTCAAATGTATCTCTCCAACTAAAGGAGATCATGGTCTTCTAAGGAGAAGCCACATGCCCTGGGGCAAGTCAAGGGGGGTGGTGAGTGTTGGCATCAGGAAGTCTGCCCAGGGGCCTTCAAAATCCCCATTCCTTTGTCTTACAGAAAAATTCATCATTTCTGGGAAACCACCCCAAGAAGGTCAAGTAGTTAAGGGAGAAGATTAATAAGAACATATAGGGGTCATTGAAATTTATTAACGACCTGTTTACACTGTAACAACAGTGGTTCAAACATATCAAGATTAATTCTTATATGGGGGGGGGAGGTAGTCTGAGGCTGAGATGGCAGCTCCTTGGAAGCATCAGGGACCTGAGCTCCTGTCTTTTTTGCTCTGCTCTCTTTAGCCCTGAATTGCATCCTCAGAAACATAAAATAGCTGCTAAAGCTCCAGCATTTTCTTCTCTCTTCCAGACTAGTGGGGGGTGGACAAGGAGGGAGGAGAGAAAGACTCTAAAATCACATGACAGCTGTCTGATTCTTCATACCATTTTGTGAAAACGTTGCCCGCTGACATCCGAATAATTAGCTACTTCTAATTTCAAGGGAACTGGGCTATATAGCCTTTTTTTTTTTTTTTTTTCCCCTTAGCTGAATACATTTTTACCCAGAAGAAAGTCAGGTTTCTGTTCCTAAGTAAGGAACGCTTACTGGAAAGGCGACCAGCAGTTTCTGCCGTACATGCTCTGTGTGAATGGACCAGAAAGAGCAGAGACAATAAACAATGGAGGGGCTATGGCAGAGATCTAGATGACTAAAATTTTGACTCAAGCTACATTGCTACAGCAAGTGTTACAGCGACTGACCGGGGAAAGAACCAAGTGGCACACAGAGTTGGAGAATCACCCACCTTTATTTTGCTGGTGGGCTCAGAGGGGCATGCCACCAAATTCTGAGAGTCGAGGATGACTTCATGACTTTTTACTTTAAATGTGCTGCTTTTTTGTTGGGGCAAAGGGAAAACTTCCCTCTCACCCTTAGAAGTTTTCCTGAAAAATCAAGTCACAATAAAGCATATTAATAAGGGAAAAGTTAGGACATTTATTTTAACATGTGCACATGAGAACCCTCAGAAAATGAATATTCAACTCCCCAGTGAGGTTCAGAAACTTTTCTGATAAAATGGGCTTTGGAAGGGAGAAAATAATTCTGTTGAGGAGCAATAAAAGATTATTAGGGAGAATGAATGGATGGGGAAGGAACATTAATTGTTAAATAGTTCCCTTTGGAATTTGAATGAGTATGAGAGATTAGATACTATCTTCTTAGAGTATGTTCAGGTGTGGTCACCTTCCTGGTCTTACTGGGAGGAGGGTAGATAACCAAAGGTCGATGATTTGGGGAGAGCTACTGGTGGTGGAAGGTTAGAGAGACTTGAGGCCTCTTTAGTCAGTCCAGAATGTCAAAATGTCATATTTAGAGGTATAATATTTCTAATTACCTACATCTTATTTGCTCATGTTATAAAGTGAGAAAGAAAAGATGCAAGAAATTACTGAACATGGTGGAGAGAAATGTGAAATTGATTTATTTGACTTTTAAATAACATTTCTTTTTTATAAAGGAAGTTAGTAGATAGCCAAGTTACTTGTGGAGGATCTAGTGCTTCCTCTGTAAAAGGGCTCTCAGGAGAGAAAAGGGGCTCTTTAATCCTTTCTTCAAAACCTAAGATTCACACTATGCTGGGTTTTATGCATTTGACAGCTTCCCAATGTAGATAAACTCTATAATTACTTTGGTAACAGACTCACCAGAGTTAAAAAGAAAAAGAAATGCAATGCTATGCAAACGTAGAGAGAAGAGAGCATTTTAGCTGCTTTTAATCCATAACTAAATGTAATATAAAATTTTCTTATGCCAAATACAGCCAAACAAATACTAAACGATATTGTCATGAAACAGAAAATCAGATTATGCCAATTTATGGGTCTAGGTAGATTGACAGGCCTGAAAATTAGAATTCAAATATTTAGAAGCAATAAAACATGTGCTTCCAGATCATGGCTCTGAAGGGGTTTGCAATGCAGTGAACTGAAATATTAGCCAAGAAATTGCACATGCAACGTCACATCATGGCATAATTTGTTTTCAACAGAGCATTTGTCAGACTTCTACCTGGGGACCTACAGGGCCAAGTAGAGCCTTTTTTAAGAATGAATATTGCACACAGATGGCCTTGGAAAACTCGTATTAGCTCTCTGATCCTGTTTTCTCTTGTGAAAATTGGAAATGTTTTCCTTTTTATTAAGCACCTCAAGTATTCAACACTTTTTAATGATAACTTTAGAAATTAGTGACGTTGAAATATACAATAATCAGTTATTAACCATATTTGACATGCTGTGCTATTGATCTAAAAAAAATCAAATTCATTCCTATCTAACTGAAGCATTGTACCCTTTCAATTTCATCTCCCCATTTCTCCCATGTTTGAGTCCCTAGTAGTCACTGAAAGCTTGGCACTTGTGCCCGAGGCAGCATCAGAATGAGGACAAGCGATTTGAGAAGAAGGAAAGAAGTTTATTAGTTTACTGATAAACGAGGAGATTGGCAGACTCTGATCTTAAAGTACCAATGTCCTACATCTGAGCAGGAATACAGAGCTTTTAAAGGGGAGGTTTTCAGCTTCAGGCTATTGCTATTCAATTATAGTTGATCATTCTGATTCATCTCATTTTTAGCTGAGTCAATCTTGTGATCCCAGCTCAAGATAATTGTCCCAGCAATCTTCTGTGGTACAAAGGACCCTCCCCTCGCCCTCCCATCCACTGGCATGGGGCAAGGATGTAGGTTTTAATTCCCAAAAGGAGTGGGGGATGTTTTAGAGAGACAGAAAACATTTTTACCTCTTTTCAGGCCATTCCCCCCCCCATTACATATTCCCCAACTTCACCCTCCCATATCTATGTGAGAAGAGGGGAGATGGAGTCATCAAGCTATTTCCTGCTCAACTGGGGCAACGTTTGAGATGGAAGGTTGGTACATTTTTCCTTCCTCTTACACAGATATTTTAGGTTGCCTGAAGACTGGCCCATCCACTGGGGTTTTGGGTCCTCTTCTTCCCTTGTGCGCCTCTTTATTCTGTTATGGTGGACCCAAGGTTTTACTCCTGACAATTTCAGTGAGGTGTGAGTTGTTAGAAGCACTTCATAGGGTCCCTTCCCACCTCTCTGTCAGTTGTCATTCAGGTTCTTGGTCTTTCCAGGCTTTAAGCAACATGCTGTCTCCTGGTTTAAAGGGGTGGAGGGTTGTCTCCAGCTGAGGCAAGGAACTAAATGAGGCAAACTCATGTATAGTGGTTAGTATTTGACTTACTTGTTTAATACGTTGCTTTATTCTGTTTTCTTCACTTATGATTATGTTACCATACCTGACTTGGGGCACTAGGAAGGGCCTCCCATAAGCTATTTCATAAGGGTTCAACTTAAGCCTGCTGCTAGGGGTTACTCTTACCTGGAGGAGGATGAGTTACAATACCTTATCCCACTTCAGGTGGGTTTCCTGCATCAATTTTGCTATAGTCCTCGTTAAAGTATGATTCATTTTCCCCATAGATTGAGGTCTCCAGAATGCATGCAATTTCCATTCCAGATACAGAGCTTTACTTATGTGCTGAGTTACCTTCCATATTAAGGAGGGTATATTATCACTCTGTATGGAAGAAGGGAGTCCATATCTTGCAATAAATTCCTTCAGAAGGACTCAGGTGATTTCAGGTACTTTCTGTGTTCAGGTACGATAAGTCTCTACCCATCCTAAAAAAGGTATCTACTAATGCAAGTATTTGAAGTTTCCAGTCATTTTCAGCATCTCAGTAAAATTAATTTTCCAGTCATCAAAAGGGTGGGCCCCCACATGTTGGGTCCCTGTGCAGCAGGTTGCTTTTCTGGTTTTGGCTTGTTTCAAGCACATAGAGGGCAGCTCTGCATTGTTGTATAGCTTATTGTAACTGGGATACTCTCATATGAGGTCCCACCAAATCCATCAAAGTATCATGTCCATAATGTGTGCACTTATGTAGGTACTTCATAAAGGGCTGAAGCAAGGTTTCAGGTAGAAGAATGAGTCCATGAGAATTCTGTCTCCATTTAGCTGTGTTGTCCCAAGTATCAAAGACCCCATTGTTAGCCTTTTTTTTTTTTTTCATCTTCATGCATGTAGTAGGGTTTAATATTGATCTAAATCCAATGAGGGTATCAAGGTTTCAAGGAACGGATCACTTTTAGAAGCCTTCTTAGCGGCCCTGCCATGGTCTGCTTCCCTTTTACAACATAAGTGTCTGTTTTCTGATGACCAGAACAGTACATGATGGCCACCTGTTTGAGCTCAGCCACAGCTTGTATCAAGGACATTATTTCAGTGGTGTATTTAACATCCTTATTTCCTGCTGTCAGGAGTCCCTTTTCCTTTCAAATGGCACCATGAACATGGGACAATCGTAAAAGTGTATTTAGAGTTCGTATAAATGTTTACCTTTTTCCCTCTGAATAACTGAAGAGCTCTGGCTAAAGCAATCAGCCCAGCTTTCTGGGCTAAAGTCCCAGGGGGTGGTGCCATTGCTTCCAGCATCTGTTGTTCGCCAGTCACCATACCCAGCCTTCCTTGTCCACTGTCCATAAAGCTGCTCCCATCAGTGAAAAGGTCCCAATCTGGCCCTGGTGTCAACTGATCTGACATCCGTCCTGCTAGAGTAGAGACAGCCTCCGGAACCTCTAAACAGACTTGCTGCAGGGGCTCATTCTTTTCAGCTGGTAACAGGATGGTGGGCTTAAGAGTATACACAGTCTTTAATTTAACACTGGGATTATCCAAAATGATGGCTTAGTATTTTCCCAGTCGCCTGGCAGTCAGACAATAAACTTCCTCATGCTCTGATAAAGTCAGAACGTGGTAGTGTGCACGTACTACAACAGGTTGTCCTAAAGTGAATTTTTCAGCCTCTCGCAACAGGTTGCAAGTAGCTGCCACTGCCTGGGGGCAAGGAGGCCATCCTGTCACAGTATTGTCCAGCTGCTTTGACAAATACGCCGCTGGCTGTGGGATGTTTCCCAGCATCTCCGCTAGGACTCCAAGGCCCATTCCTTGTTTTTCATGAATATATAATCTAAATTCTTCTTGCAAGTCAGGCAAGCCCAAAGCAGGGGCAGTCATGAGACTCTGCGTTAGTCTCTCAAAGGCATTTTGACAGTCAGTGGTCCAGATCAGGGATTCCACATCTGGCCCTTTAAGGGTCTCACATAAGGGCTTTGCCATTAGTCCAAAGTTTTAGATGCAGATGGGACAGAACCCTGTCATTCCTAGGAACCTGTGCAGTTGCCTTTTATTTCTGAGTACCTTAAGTTTCACGATGACTTGCTTTCTGTCTGACCTTAGGCTGCAGGTCCCCTTGCTAATTTGGAATCCCAAATAAGTAACTTGCTGTTTGCAAATCTGTCCTTTTTAGGTGACCCTTTATAGCCACATGAGGCTAGATGATTTACCACAGCCACTCTATTTGCAAGACAGTGATTATAATCAGGGCTGGCTATAAGTAAATCATCTGCTAGAATCCATTGATTCAATTGCAAGTTCCTTAAGTTTCTTGCCAAGTCCTCACTAAAGAGGGTGGGAGTTTTTAAACCTGTGAGGCAACACAGACCAGCAGTGCTGTGATGTCATCCAGGATTCTAACATTCAAATGTGAAAAGGAGTTGATTCTTCCCAAAGAAATGGGAAGGAAAGTGTCTTTTAAATCCCGTACCAAATAGCATTTATAGTAACCCGGTATTGTTGTCAATATGGGTTTGGTACTGTAGGGTGTATGTCTTGTACAATATCATTAATAGCACATAGATCTTGCATGAATCTATACTTGTTGTGGGGCTTCTTGATGGGTAAAATTGGCATATTATAGGAGGATGGACAGCCCAAATTAGTCTGTGCTCCAGGAAACTGTTCATTATAGGTTGGCTTTCTCCCTACACTTGCATTTAAGGGGATATTGTTTTCTGTGAGGGCATAGGCCTTTCCTTTTAACAAAGCAGTAATTAGCATGGCTGTTACTGCCTGTTACATTCGAGATTCGCAAGGTTGTAGGACAGAGAGACAGAGTCACCGAGGCTGTAATTACCAAAAGGAGTTTTATTGTCTAGCTCGAGCTAGGGTCCAAGCCCCCAGAGTGCCAGCGCAGTGGCCTCTTCCCCAGGCAAGGACCCTCCTTTGTGTGTTAGTCCCCTTTTATAACTTAGTTGTTTACACACTGGTCATGCATCCACCCCCACAGTGATTTTTACTTCAGCCTGCCCCTGATAGGCCCTAACCTGGGTCCTAGCTGAGAGACTCAGGTTTCTGCTCTCTTTGTCTTTTTCCTCTGCATCCCATAATACACTCATAATGCCTTGCGGTAGGCAAACAAGCAGTAAACAGAAGCTGGAAGGTGTCTATTGTCGTTATAGCCCAGTATCTTACACTGCCCATAACAGGGTCCTGTCAGTGAATTGTGTTTTCACTTTCTTAATGTCATCCATTAAAGTATAAAAGATTTTTTTTTTTACAATGTCAAGATTTTTTATTTATGCTTTTGGTGCCGTATCTAGAAAAACATTGCTTAATCCGATATAGATTAACACCTGTTTCCTTTTGCGAGTTGTATAATATGGGCTGAGGGCTGGAGACCCCTGGGCCCAGCTGGCTCAGCTCAGGGACCTTTCCTCAAAGAAGACCCCCTAGTCCCTCCTTGGCTTTTACATTTAGAACTTTGATACATTTTGGGTTTATTTTTTGTATATAGTGTGAGGTAAGAGTGCAGTTTTATTCTTTCACAGGTGGATATCCAGTTATCCCAAAACCAAAATGGATATCCACCTGTAAAAGAATTATCTTGGCATCCTTGTTGAAAATTAAGTGACTATAAATTTGAAAGTTGATTTCTGGACATATTTCTATTTCATTGATTTATATGTTTATCCTTATGCAAGTATTATGCTGCCTTGTTACTATAGTTCTGTAGTAAGTTTTGAAATTGGAAATTAAGTCCTCCAGCTTTTTTTTTTTTTTTTTAAAAGATTGTTTTGGCTGTGCCCCTTAAATTTCCATGGAAAATTTTAAGATCAACTTGTCAATTTCTGTAAGAAATACATTATTTTAAGCCACTGAGTTTTGTGGTGATTTCTTATGCAGCAATAGAGGACTACTACATAAGCAATCAAAAACTGTTCAGGTACAATTTCTCTGTGTATTGAAAATCAGACACTCTGTTAAACAAATAAATGTGGTCTACAAGATGTGAAGGCAAGAACATAAAGGGAATAAAAGTATTTTCCAAGTAGATAGCTTTTGCCTTTTATCTCTTGTTTTACATTTGTTTGTAAACTTTCTGCAAAAACAGGTGTAAATAGTTGAACACATAGCCCAAAATACATCAGTCATGTGCATTTAAATAATGGATCAGAGAACTTGGACACCAGTGCTCCTGAGAATACCTGATAATATATTGAAAAGTCTTACAGGTCAGTAAGGACTCAGAAAGTGATCCTTCTAATCTCAAAGTCTTGTCTGTTTTCAGACATGTTCTAATAAAAAAGTTTGCTTAATCTTCCTGAGGATATAGAATATTCATGTTAAAAGCTCAGACTCTGGAGTCAGAGCTAGAAATTGAATCGATTCTGTTTACCATTTATCTGATGTTTGATTTAGGCCAAGTGCTTAGTCTCTTTAAAACCCAGACTTCTTCCCTATAAAGAGGAAATTCTAATAGTACCAACCTCAAAGAGGTGTTTTTATGAAGATTGAGCCAGATAATTCCCATAAGTACATGGCAAGTACCCGGTGCATAAATAGGAGTGACTACTCAGATTAATAACTTGTGCACTCAAATTGAGATTAACCAATATTATGAAAACCATTTAACCTGATCTTGTGAAAGAATTAAATTTGAAGGTTATTTGCACACCCAAGAGAGACCGCTGAACAGGGAGCTTCATTTAGAATACAAAAGCTGTATGACATATTTCAGGAACACTAAACTCTTGTTTAGACTCTGTCTCCAATGATATTACATATTGAAAGGGTCACTTTCCATTTATGTAACTCTTTATTTATACTGAGGGAATAGGGTAGTAGCCCTTTCTTCAGGCACTATCTAGTTCTAGGGTGCTATAATAAAACCTTCTCGTTAGGTAGACATGAGGTCAGGGCATAGAACTGGAAGACTTAAGTGTTGGGAGATACCTACTGAAAATCGGAAGCGCAGAAAAAGTATGATGAATTCTAATGGAAGTCAATTTGTTTTTGCACACACATTGATTTTTTTTTTTTTTTTTTATGGGATGAGGTGTGCTGTAATGTTATTTAATTACTTGCCACACACCTCAGAGGAAATATATAACAAGTATCATTTTAATGTGCAATGACAACTTGAGAACATGCAATGTTGACCATGTGGTTTTTCTGTGACATGGGTGAATGATTGGATATGCTTCTTCAGAGGAAAGGACAGAGAATCAGGGCCCTGTCTTCTGCCATCTTAGCATGTCTGTCCTTCTGTGTCTACTTGTAAAACATTGCTACTTATTTGTGAAGCTTGCTACATTCATGACAAATCAAAATGGCTTGAAATGAGGGAGCAGGTCTGGAAATATTTTAATGACAACAATGCATTAGTTAGGATTCTTGGTTGTAAACTCAAACTTGCTTAGGCAATAAAAGTAATTTATTAATTCAGGGTTTAAAAAACAGATTTATAGGTGGGAGCCATGAATACTGAGTAGTTAGAAACAAGGTTCACTGCAGAAAACTACATTTGGAACCCCTCTTCTTCTTTTTTACTTTTAAGTGGTCTTTAATATGCTTTTGTAAATAGGGTGAAATTACTTATCCAAAGTTGTGCTCTGATGAAAGAGATGGCATCTTAGTCATTTTTGTGTTGCTATAACAGAATACTAGAGACTGGGTGACTCATAAAGAAGATAAGTGTATTTAGGTTCTGGTTCTGATGGCTGGAAAGTTCAAGATTGGGGTCCTCACCAGATGCAGATGCCCAGACTACTTCAACTCATGGGGGGGCAGCTGACAGTATGTTCAAGGAGATCACATGGCAAGAGAGGAAGCAAGAGAGCAAAGCCAAGGAAGCTAGACTCTTTGGACCACTTACTCCCTCAGGAACTAATCCATTCTCCATGAGAACTCACTAACCCCAGCAGGAGGGCATTTGAGGACATTACTCTTGAAAGATCTGCGTCCATGACTCCAACAATTCCCACTAGACCTAATCTCCCAACACTGCCACACTGAGGATCAAATTTCAACATGAGTTTTGGTGATGACAAGCAAACCATATTAGCACCGTAGCAGATGTAAAGCAAACTTACCCTTGATTTCTAATATAAGCGTCTTTCTGCTGTACCCTGCAACCTCCAAGGAGACAGCTAGAGAAGTTTTGTGTTTTTCCATTCTGAGAGATTACTCATAATTTAACGCATATGAGAGAAGAATAAGGACCATCTGAGATCTAGAAAACATACTGTGCAAGGAATAATACAACAAACTGGAAATGTTTACTCAAGACAAGACTGAAAGATGTAGGCAGATGGGGGAAAATAGATAGTTGAAGGTTGCTATTGAAAGGACACCCTAGGTCATCATGATTCCCAGTGTTTAAAATCTACAGAAAGACAGAATGTGGCTTAGCCAAAAGAACTGTTCCCTTGTAGCCAGAGCTGTTGAGCAACAGAATAGAATTCCTCAAGGGCCAGTGAATATTTAGTCAGTAAAAGTAGTCTAGAAAAACCTAGGTGAACATTTATCAGGAATTCTGTAGAATAACATTGTCCAAAAGAAATATAATTCAAGCTACATATATAATTTTAACTTTGCACTCGCTTTTTCTTGATTCCTTTATTCTACTCAGGATTTAATTTTTTAAATACCCCAGATTTTACAATGCATGGCAGTAGAATAAAAAACTGGAGTTTCTTTTCATACAAACTTAATTATTTGGATGTTTTTATATTTCAAATTATTGATACATTCAAAGAATAATTTTAATCTCTATAATTTCTAACTGTGTTGAGTCACACTCGACATCTGAGTAAAAAGTAAAAAGAAATAGGTGAGCTAATTTTAGTAATAGATTTAACCCAATATATTCTAAATATGATGTCTATGTATAAACAATATAGTATGTTTTAATGACATTTTACTTTTTTCAATACTAAATCTTCAAAATATACGTACTTTTTTGTTTTAACCTATCAGACATCTCAGTTTGACTAGCTGCATGTCAAGTGCTCAGTAGCAATAAGTGGCTACTGCATCAGGTAGGACAACTAAAAAGGCCATGTTTGTAGGGAAGCCTGAGGTCCAGGAAATGGATCTTTCAGCTGCTAAACTCCCTTTCGACTCTGAGGGTATCTGAGTTTGTAGGACAAACAGTTATGATCACATCATTCTCTTCTTGTAAACCTTGAGTAGTCTTCCAGGATCTGAAGGAAAAAAATGTATAAATTCCCTAAGCTCTGTGATTCACCATCTACTGGGTTATAAGGGCCAAGGACTATGGCCATCCTATTCATCTTGGTTTCCCAGGATTAAATATAGCATTGGTAATATAGCAAGTACCAAATGAGGTCTTTTTTGTTTTTGTTTTTGGATGAATGGGTGGCCTGGACTTCATCTTGCTCTCCAACTTACCCTATTCCCTTCCATGAACCCTATATTATCTGCAAATATATCTCCCGTTATCCTACTCTTAGTCATGAGAATGGCTCCCCTAACATCCTTCTTTGAAAAGAAGAAGGTGATCAGTCCCTCTTGACAGGCAAACTTGGACACATCAACAAAAATAAATTTTCATTTAGAATAGGGACACCAGCACTGAGGAAGCATTAGATAGCCCTGAGCTGTCTGATGCTGAATGTTCTAGCTTTAATTCTTGCTTACACCTGAGCACATTGACCAAGTCTGGGTCCAGTATGATAGAACTACTCATTTCACCCTCAAGTAACACTTTAGACAAGATGATCTCTCAGAACATCATCTTCCTTTGAGTTGTGCTGAAGTGAGACACTGAGTCAAGTGGAAGAGTGAGTTGGATTTCACATCTTAGAAATTTAAATGTTAGTTTAATTTGAACACCCTAGACAATATGTCTTCGAATATGGCTTTTAAACTCTAGTAGGCCTTAATTTCTCTATTTTCCAATTGATCATAATGATAGCTATTCCAACTGAAATAAGGCATATGACTAGTCTACATTATCTAGGCAGTACATTGCTGTGATTGAATGCCAGCTCAAGGGTCTTTTTTGTTGGGTTCAATTCTTTCTTCTCAGCTAAATTACTGACTTACAATAAATTAGCCTCTGAGCCTCAGTTGAACCATTTTTTAAGTGGGTAATCATAGGTTTATCGCAAGAATTAACTATGAGAATGCTTAATAAATATTTGCTGTGTTTGGGGGCTAATGGTGTCATTGCGAGAACATGACTTACGTGATTTGCGGCCAGTTCTTTTGGGCTCTGAGCTTCACTTCATTTTCTAAAAATGAAAAAAAAAAATCTCAATGCCCATGCAACAGTAGGATTGTTGAGAAGATGACAAAAAGTGGTCTATGTGAAAGAACTTTGTGAAACATAATGTGCCATAATGGATGTATTTTACTAGCAAGGCAAACATCTTTGGGAAGCACACGCTGCATACATGTTTGCATGAGACTGCTGATTCCAGGAAGACAGGCCTCCTCTGTCTCTGTTCCATGCTTTATTCCCTCGTGCCAACACTGTGTGTGGCACACGACCAGTGCTGCTTGAATAACATGCAGCATGATTGCCTATTAGTTGTTTGGCAGAAGAGGTGGAGATTTCTCCCAGTACAAGGAAAACATTCAAGGTCTCCTGTTATTCTTTTCTCTGAAAGCACAATCACACTGCTGGAAGAGTTATCAAAATAGAAAATGAAGTCATTTGAGTAAAACACTCTGTGTGATTAGAGACCTTTGTTTCGGATGACTTGACACCTATTGAAACTTTGAGAGAGAACTCCTTTGGAAGCCAGGTGGCATTATGTAGTCTGTGTTTGCTTATCTTTTCATTTCCTCTTTTTTTTTTTTTTTTTTTAGTGCCTAAAATTATTTGCATAATAACAGATTCTTTGTTTTCCTGGAGTTCAGGTTTCCGACTTGGGCACCACATGAATTCAAAACCCTAGGAAAGCAATATCAAAATCGTTTGTGTAGAAATGACTTGAAGACTCTGAGCAGATCTGGGCCTGGCTCTGGCTCGGAGACTGTTTTCCTGCTGATTCTGTTGGTGATTCATGGTGTTCTTCGTTTTCCTAATGGTAGCCAAGGACCTGGGTCTCTATAGCATTGGCTTTCCTGGGGTGTTTGGAACAAAGAAGGAATAGATGCAAAACACATGTGAGAACAAAACTGTAAGAAACACATGAAGTAGGGTACAAAGGCCAGTGCAGATAGGGGTGTGCGTGTGTGTGTGAGTGAGAGAGAGAGAGAGAGAGAGAGAGAGAGAGAGACTTCGTTTTCCTAATGGTAGCCAAGGACCTGGGTCTCTATAGCATTGGCTTTCCTGGGGTGTTCGGAACAAAGAAGGAATAGATGCAAAACACATGTGAGAACAAAATTATAAGAAACCCATGAAGTAGGGTACAAAGGCCAGTGCAGATAGGGGTGTGCGTGTGTGTGTGTGTGAGTGAGTGAGAGAGAGTGAGTGGTGGGGTGCTGAGTGGGGGGACAGCTTCCATTTTTGTCCAAGTAATGATCATTATTTATGAATAGTTTAAGTTACTACTTGCAGGAAGTGAAATTACAAAGCTTAAAAGCTTAGATCATTGCTGCAACTACAATTTCCTCAGTGGTCATCTTACTTCCTCACTCATTTTGAATGTTTCTTCTGCAACATTCCTCAATGAAAGCCATTTTAATGGTCAACAGCAACAACCACAAAAAACTGAGTTCTTATAATTCCATGTCTTAGACACTGTACTGTGGTTTGGAATACCCCAGTGAATAACAGACACTGTCCCTGCCCATCTGGAGTCTATCTAGTGGGGCAGGCCGGCATTAACCAAATCATCATATGAATAAATATGTACAGGTTATTGTCAGGGTATGAAGGGAGGGTGCAGGGTGCCACAGGGAAGAGGAAAGTGTGAGTCTGAATTATGAGATCTAGGAAGACTTTTCTGAAGACCTGAGTCTCCTGAAACCAAGTAAAGAATAGAGGATGGAACCTTTCATAAAGGCAGATTGTTTCATGTAAAGTCCTTGGGACAGGACTGGGAAGTCCTTGGGAAAGTCCTTGGGACAGTGTGTGCCACTGAAGAGGGAGCAGAAGCTAGGGAACAGAGGACCAGACCTGGCTGCAGAGCTAGGCAGAGGCTAGATGATACAGATTCTTATAGGCCATGGTGAGGATGTTGAGTCTTCCTCTAAGTGCAGTGGGGAATTGCCGCAGGGTGGTAGGCAGGGGAATAACATGATCAGATTTGCTTTATGAATTACACCAGGTTGGGTCCCCCACAGTGGAGTTACTTCCTCAGAAAAAGTTTATCCCCTTTCTAGTATCTTCTCCATTATTAGAAAGTTTAGTTGAGTGCCACACCTTATATTCACTTGGTAGAGTTCTTCTCCCTGACTCCCCATTGTGTTGCACAATGACAGTCGTCGCGTCGTCGTCTTTTTTTTTTTTTTAAGTCCCCGTTGCGGGCCACCCAGGTTAACATAATAGAGCTCAGCTTTGGAGTCAGACAGACTTAAGATATGCCACGTTTTAGTTGGGCAACTTTCAGCAAGTGCTGTCAGCTTTTCTGAGCCCAAGTTTCCCCATCGATATGAGTTGCTTGTGAGAATGTGGTACATCGATGTGTCTATAAAGCACCTGGCATTCATAACAGACTCAGTAAACTTTAACTGTGAAGATTAGGCTCGACCTGCAGGCTTACAAAAATCACTCACTTTAGCTTCACAGCTGGTATCTAGCATAGGATGGCACATTGTCAAGGGTTCTTTGCTCCTGAAACAGCATGTTGGAGGTCTTCTCCATGCCTCTGCTCCCAGCCCGTTTGTATGACCTTTCCCTCCTCCCGCCCTGAGGTGGACCTGGAGTCTCCACCTGGGTCTCTGTGCCTCCTCCTTGGACATGGGCTCTTGTTCTCCTCATTTCCTTTGTATTCTGACTCTCTGCTTCCCTCTTTCCCTTCTTTTCCTCTGTCTGCCCTTCTCTTCCATTCTGTCTTTGAACATGGAGTGAGAATTCAGACACTACTCACCTGTTGCTCAGCTATACACAGAGGAGGTAGAGAGGTACATTGTTCCATAAAACCACTGTGTCCAGCATCTGAATAGGCTTTCCTTTTGCTTTGTTCTATTCCATGTCAAATGACAGCTTTGCCAAAACCACAGCATGTTTATTTTCCCCAGTTGTTTCACAACAGGTGACATATTCTTGTTACTCTGAGGGAAATAAATTCTATTCCTAAATACACAAAGCAGAATTTCTTTAGCTACTTTATTCCTCTTTTTCTCTTGGACTTAAAATGACTATATTAGGGAAATAGTACATTTTTTTCTTTTCAGAAAACACTGCTGGATGTTATAGATACAGAAGATACAGAGGACGTAATTTCTTATGGAGTTTACATTTTAAAACAGACATTGAATATATAACCATCAAAATAGTAATTTTACTGTAATTATGAGACGTGTCATGATGAAACCATAACAAGTGAATCAACCCAGTCTTGGAAGGCCAGGAAATGACTGGTGGCTGAGAACTAAGGGATTCTGAGGGGGGAGCATGAATATTGCTCTGAGAAATGACTGATTATGGCAGCAAAGTTTTCTAACCCTCTCTGTCAGCCATGGAAGCACAATTAGGAGACATTGTTGAATGGAGAATGAGAGAGCTAATGTTCCCAGAGATTTGGTATTATTTTAACCCAAGGAAGCAAAAGCCCAACAACTGATTGAAAGAAGTAATAATAATATGCATTTAAAAAGAAAGAGATACACTACATGAGCTGCTGGAGAGAAAGCTTGAGTTTCTATGGAAACCTCTCTCTCCTAAAATGTTTCCCTCGAGCAATGGAGACAACTCCTCAAATGCCAGAGAGAAGCAGGATATGGGCTGAAGAAACCTTCATTGTGCTGTCACACTGAGTGCAACGGCGGCTGCTGGAAAGGGTAGACTTTGAAATGGGTTAGGGGTTTCTCACTTGGCATTACTCTTCTTCAGATGACTGGGGGAATGTGGGAATGACACCCAGTGCCTTCTTGCAAGGAGCTTAGGCAAAGATAACGAGATGAAGTCATGTTGCAAAAAAAGAAACAAAACTATTCTTATTGAGCCACCAGGAAATGAGTCTAGATGGTGAAATCAGAGGTATATGCTTGAAGCCCTTCCTTGGTTAAAGCCCTATGAGATATGGACCCACCGACCTCTCCAATCTCACTTTGTATAATTCCTCCCCCTCACAGCTCCCCAGGACTTCTTGCTATTCCTCAAAAACACAAAGTGAGTTCCTCTTCCAGAGTGTTTTAACTTGAGCTTCCTTTGTATCACTTTGTGCATTCAGCCCTGTCTGCAGCTGTTCATCCTCATTTGTCAGGCTTCATCTTCAAAGTCCGTTCCTTGCCTGCCTGTCCAATGCAGAGATAGGTGACCTCTATCATGTCATCTGGTTATTGCGTGTAAACCATCTGCTGTGAGCTGTTCTTTCATTTGTGCACCTGTGGATAGGCTGCCTCTCCTCTGAATGTAAGTTTCATGAGAGCAGAGGAAGCCCATCTGCTTGGGAGTCCCAGGTCTGAGAGAAGCACCTAGCATAGGGAAGACACTCAGTAAGTATCAAATGAATGATTCTTGCCCTGAAGAAGCTTGTGATATGTTGATTGTTATGATGACCACAGGGTACACACACTTGACACTAGATAATGTCACACAACACTGAATGATCAAGGGTGAACTGGTCCGTGTCATTAGAGAGAAATCTCTATCTCTAGAGTTTTTTTGTTTCTTTTTTTCTCCAGAGATAAGGTCTCACTTTGTCACCCAGGCTGGAGTGCAGTGGAAGCATAGCTCACTGCAACTTCCAACTCTTGGGCTCAAGCGATTCTCCTACTTCAGCCTTTCAAAGTGCTGGGATCAGAGGTGTAAGCCACTACACCTGGCCTAGGTAGAGTTTTCTAAGGACAGTCACAGAAAAATATATTAAAACCAAAAATAACAAGTTCCATGTACTGGGTAATTTCTTTATTCTAGGCCTAATAGATATTTTACACACTTACCTACCTGTACAACAACCTCTGAAGTAGGCCTTAAGATTTCAATTTTCTGGTTAAGAAAACAGGATCAGAGAGGCTAAGCTTATGGAATTAGCTTTTGAACTAAGTTTGGTCTAATAATTCTAAGAATATACAATGTTGGGGGTCTCCTAGCTTTCAGATGGAAAGTGCCAATGGCTACAGTGTGTAGCGTGGTTCAGGTGAGACATAGTAGGAATGCAGTTAGCTGAGTGGGACTGGACAAGATAATGAAAGTTCCTTGAAGTCCAGAACAAGAATTTTAAATTTAATAAATATTTTGTATGTATTAATATATCTTTGAATAATGTTAGAGTACCTTACCTTATATGTATGTCTGTTAAAGAGTTCATAAATACCCAACTCCCTTTTCACACATAGGTGTTACTATACCTATTTTAAAAAGAAGCTACTGATTCTGGAAAGATTGTTGCCTGGCTAAGGCCACATACTATGCTGGTTCTTAGAACCCAATATCCAGACTCTTGGTGTTACTTTTATGTGAATAGTTCTTAATTTTAAATTTTTCTTTATATTGATATAAAATATTCTCTTGTACCTTTCTTATAGTTAGAAGTTAAGGATAAAATCTGAATCCTTTCCATGAAATAGATAATAGATATTAGCATGGATTCTTCAAAGCATGAGTAAATTTTGCAAGAAACAAAAATCTTATACCACTTTCCCTCCCCTCCAAAAATCATGATAGTCTACTGAATTTAATCCTTTTGTCAAAATATTTTTAGGGGGGGAAAAAAACCACTACCTAGTTTTATTGTGTTTTCTATAAAAGGTAATAAACATAATTTTACCCTTTTTTCCATAAATTAATAATTCATTCAAGTACTTATTTTTATGTTGATATTTGCAAGTCATATAACCTCTCAGTCAGCTGCCATTCATACTCATTCATCTCTCTCTCTTTCTTTCTCCTCTTCTTCCCTCTCCTCTAGCCCCCTCCACCATTAATGGTACTAATAATACCTTTCAGCCTATTTTTGGAATTTATTATGGGCTCCAATGACATAGTATATGTGAAAATGCCTTGTCAACTAGAGAGCATTGTATAATTCGAAACAATAATCTTTTATCACTAGCTCATGCCATATTATTTATGTCTGTTTCTAGAACTATTCCCCAGTGCATATGATTATAGGTCCCTTCCCTGTCCTTTGGTAATGCTTGAATTTGTCAATGTCCCCCTTAAGCACCAGCTTTATAAATAATACTTTATCACTGTGCAATGTATATGAGAAGGAAAGGCACAGATACCCATCACCCTGGGCCTGAAGGGGCTGTCTTGCTATGTGGTATGAGATCTGGAAGGGCATGAAGCTGCAGTCACAAATGGGCAGTCCATGAGACCTAGGGGAGCACAGGAGTGTGTTTAATATGGTTAATATATTTTATTTAAAAACAAAATTTGAAACAAATTTCAAAACCAGAAAAATGCACATAAGCACATCTGTATTTTTGGCTTATCTTAAAAAATTAGAACATCTGATGATAGTTTTTATTCTGATTCCTTATTCTTCTAAGTCAGTAGATAGCCCTTCAGATGGGCTATGAGTTTTCCATGTCTCCAGATCCCCCACCATGTCCAATTATCTCCATGAAACCAAGATCCCTCTTCAATTTCCAGGTATCATTGTATCTGATCTGCTGGTTTTCCTACTATGAAAATGAAAGATAGATAAAGAAGGCTGCCATGTTTCCAGGAGAGTATGAAAAAACAGAATATATCTCTATGGAAGGATATTTGTGTTAAAATTCTAGCAAAGTGTCTCTATATCTTCTTTTCCTCATACCTGGCCTTTATTCATTTATCTTCCTGCCTCCGGGAGTTACTTGACTTCCCCACCCCATAATGTTTCCGCCTTGATCATTCTCTTCCTTGAGGGTGGAGGGTGGATCTAGTTTGCTATATTTATTCCCCCACCCCCGGAAGGTTGCCCTTTTAACTGCATCATGCCTCATTGCCTTCATATTTCCTTCATGGGGTGGTGGGTGTCTATTTCAGTCCCAAGCTCTGGGGCACTTATTCCAGATCATTTCATCCCTGTCTCTAACAAATAGCATGTAGACCTCCGTCCTCTCTGGAGACTGGCAGAGAAACTGCCTCCCTCCCCTTCCCCTGCCTCTGACTCTCTCTGGATTTCTTCCAGGGCCACGGCCCCTCCTCTGCCTGGATTTTAGGTCTCCAGATGCTCACATTCAACTTTTTATTACTCTAAATTGTCTATATCTCGGACTCATAGGAGCTGAGCAGTACATATGAAAACTTAACAAAAATGTACATCCATAGAGAACTTTAGAATGCTTCAAGAAATCTGAAATACTAGATGAGCACCCCCCCCCCCAAAATGATTTCCTTCGGGGTTTAGAAATTGAGTGGTACATGTGTTGTATCTCCTTTTTTTGTTGTTGTTTTTTGACCTTTTTATTTTCTAAGTTAACCACACCATGCATAATCTATAATCAGAAAATGAAACTGAGATTGAAAAAAATTAAAAGTACTCTGCATGATATCATTTGAATGTTATTTTTAAAAGTAAGATTTCTAGGTTACCATATAAGGTGAGAAGCATGAAGCAAAGGCAAGGAATTTTGATGCCTCACCTGCCCCAGACCTATACTTCCTTTTTAGACCCTGACCCATTAGCCAGAATTCTAAATTTTAAAGTTGCTTGCCGGGGGGTAGGGGGGCGGGGGGGGGGGTTGTGGTTTTTTTTGTTGTTGTTAATGTGTTTCAGACTTTCACGCTTGAGATTCAGAATACTTTCCTAGTGTGGAAGCAATAGAAAGTGGATGGATGCTTGTTTTCTTTGCTTTCCATATTCCCTGAAAGTAGAATGGTGCCATTCTGTAGCCAGGTAGGTGACATGCCTGAGTGAAGAGGGCAGAATGTGGGACAGTTGGGGTCTGGGCAACTGTTGTGAGTTGGGCAATGCAGATTCTCTCTGAAGACAGTCAGCCCAGCTCTAGGTGGTAACAGCAGAAATGCAGGGCTTGTCTAACCTTATTTTGTAACTTTCGAAGTAATATCTGGGTCAGAAGGAAGAGATGCCCTGATTACTTTTACGTGTCGCATGCATACACAGCAGTGCGTGTGGTACCCGGTACAGTGTGGAAAGGGGTTACTCACTGCCAGCCACGTGACTTTGCAAGTGATTTAGCTTTTCTAAGCCTCATCTCCAACCTGCTGGAGGGAGAAAATGAAAATATGGTACTTGTATAGCAAAATTAACCAAGCACTGATTGCACTTGGGGTGAGGTAGCTTCAAGGAAGAAAATACATTCAAATAACTATTTATTGAATACCTCCTCTCTTAGGGTTACTTTCTTCCTCTTGGTCATCGAGCTAAGTCAGAGTTCTTAGCTGCAAACAACAGAAACCAACTTTCCCACTAAACTGAAAAGGAATTTAGTAAGAAGACGTGAATCTCCAGGAAGGCTGCAGAAGCAGGCTCAGAGGCTGTTGCAGACAGGAGCTTCACCTAAAATCACACACAGGGTTGTAATGTTAAGATGTTACTGTTGTTGGGTGCCAGATGCCTTACCTTGTACTACTGAAAGCAGCAACCCTGCACACTGTCGCCACAAAAACAGCCACCTCTGTCACCCATTGCAGAATGGCTTTACTTCTTCCCATAATTAATGTACGGTTCAACATTTGGTGTTAATGAGTCTAGCTGGCAAAGCCTGGGCCTCATGGCCATGCCCTCGCCACAGAGATGCTGGGAAGAAGACTCTCTGGCCTTTTAGCTTCTATGGAGGACTCAGCCTGGGTTTGGGCAGTGCAGGATTCCCTAACCTAAGGAGCTTTAGATGTTGAGTGCCAAAAAGAAGGAACGATATCCTTTGGAGTTCTTATCCTCAAGTAATTTACAGTCTAATGGGAGATAGATGATGATATTTTAAATATGCTAGATAGTTATGATCTCTAATCATCATATATTAACATGCATTTAACCAGCTTACTATTCTGAGTTTTCCTGGAAAGATGATCTAGCAGAGAGTTTCTCCTGGGATGCCCAGTTCCTTCCTAGTGCCCCTGGTGCTATGTTTTCCTCTTGTACCTAGACTGTCCTAATCTAGAAGTACTGAGAAGACCAGAATGTTATGCTCATCTCTAAGAATAGAAAGCTAAATATACCCTGGGGAGAGGGCAGGCTCCCTCCTGGCTGCAGAGAGCCAGCCAATCTGCAATCTGTCTTCCCTGTCTACCCTTTGTTTCCACACCTTCGCCTTTCCATAGAGCATTAGGAATGATCACTCTGTTCTGAAAGCTTGCATATTAATGAGAAATCCCTTAGACCCATCTGGTTTATAGATCTTACTCTCATATTCTATGCCTCTGTGAAAAGCGGGGATCGAACTCTAGGTGGTCTTTAAAGCTTTACTCCTATCTGCCATGAAAATCCCATGATAACATCCCAACAATCCCCATGAAACTATCATTTCCTTGAAGGCAAGGATTATGTCTTTCATTATTTTATCCACAGTGACTAGTACCATGCATGGCTTATTATTGCCAAATATTTATGGAATGAATGATAATGCATTAGTCAGTTTTTTTTTTTTTTAATCACTTACAAATGAAAGAAACTCAGTCCAACTAGATGAAGCCAAAGGAGACCTTGTGTATAACACATAACTGAAATCTCAGGTGCCTTGAGGCACAAGTGGGTCCAGGGGGTTTCTGCTCTCTCCTCCTCCCCTTAGTATTTTCTACAGAGTTATATTATTTTCTTGGGCATGTCCTTCCTCTAACTTTTCCAACAACTGCAGGCTTAGCAATTCCAGGAGACAGAGGTTTTATCTCCAGTATTACCAGAAAACGACTCATGACTGAATCTAATTGGAAAGCTGGGGCTGCAGACTGATCCAGGCAGTGAGGCTGTTGGGATGGGCCATTGATCGGCTTGGTATGAGCTGCAGAGTCGCTCTTGGGGTCCAGGTGAGCCCAGCTCAATTCTATGGGCTGGGAGTGAAGTAATCAAAATTTCCTAAAGCAAAAGTGAGGTGTTATTACCAGTAGGCAGGAGAATAGATTCCGGGTTGGTTGGGTTGAATGGTGGACCCCAAAGATGTTTCTACCTTGAACCTGTGAATGTGACCTTATTTAGAAAAGGGGTTTTTAAAAATGTTTTAAGGATCTCAAAACGAGATCATCCTGGATTAGGGTGGGGCACTAAATCCAATGGTTGGTGTCCTTAGAAAAGAAGTAGAGAAGATACACAGAGAAGGCCATGTGAGGATGGAGGCACAAACTGGAGTGATGCATCTATAAGCCACGGATCACTGGCATTTACCAGGAGCTAGAAGAGAGGCAGGAAACAATTGCTCCTTCAGAGCCTCCAGAAGGAAACAATCCCACTGATCTATTTATTTATTTATTTTAAGATTTCTGGCCCAGAACTGTGTAACTTCTGTTTTAGGCTACCAATTAGTGGTAATTTGTTATGACAGCCTTAGGAAACTCGTATACTGGGTAAGTAAAAACAATTGAGGTTTATTGTAATCGCCAAGTATTGGTGGTTCTGGTCTGGAGTGTGAACCCGCAAGTCAAATAACTGCCAAGAGATCAGGCTGGGATGTGTCCTTGTTAGCCTCCAGTCTGTTAGGAATCCACCTTGCTGTCAGCCTTTGTGGATAGACCTCCTTTAAGACATGATGTCAAATTCAAGCTACTCATTTAATCAATGGGGGTGGGGGGGAAGGCCCACAAGACTGAGATGTCTGGGTGGCGGAAGTCACATGGCTAGTGGCTGCTGGGACAAGGTTGCTGTCTCCTCTTGGCACCACAATGCTTCTCATCTGTCCACTCATAGCTCCTAAGATACAGACACTTGGGACCTTGGGACAACCAAGACTTCAGTTTCTATTGTGTGGTTACAGAGTGGCTGCACTGTTTCTCCAAAGGCTGGCACTGTGACAGCTGGCCATCAAAAAGAATAAAGGAAAGAAAGAAAGAAAGAAAGAAACTCAGGATGCTGCTAGCTGTGGTGCGAATGTTTTGTGGGGAGGCATTCTTTCTCTTGAGTTCTTTTTCCTTTTCCTAAGAATAGGAAACATCTAATCCCCGTGCTGATTCTTACAAGTGTGTTATTTTTCCGGCTCATTAGCTGCATTTGTTTTCCTTTTCCTGGGCCACAAGCAGCCCGGATGGAAGCAAGCATGCTGGCACAGCTAGTCAGAGCCTTGCAGCTGATGTGCAGACCAAAACCCAGTGAACCCGGGGCCGAGATGTCCAATGTGTGTCTGTCAGGACAGGAATAACGGCAGTAATGTCATGCTTTTTTTTTTTTTTTTTTTCCCTTGGGATGCTCAAGGTAGGGAGGATATATACAAAAATGAATTTTAAAAAATGAGGAAGCTCTAATCCTACCTACAGGAAAGCACAAGTGGCTTTTCGTTAGATTAAACATTTTCCATTTGTTTTAGACCCCTTATTAAAAAAATAGAGGAATCAAGAGGGAAGAAGAAAGAGAACAAAGGAATAGCTTTCTTTTTTCCTTGCCTAATGTAAAAACTATCACAAGTTAATGTTTTTCAATTAAAATCAAATTGCAAGACCCTTTGCATATGGCGTGCACACACGCATACTTATCAACAACTGAATTATTTGAAAAACACAATGTCATTGATGTTTGTCCAGTTCCATCACATAAAAAAGTGTTAAAAATTTAAAACCCAAAACATGCCTTAAGTCAAGCAAAGAACATGTAGTTGAAGAACGAAGTCAATATAATAACATTAAATGTTATATATTTAAATGTAACTACATTGTATCGACTTGGAGTATGGAAGGTGTTAGGAGTCTTACTGCACAAGGCAAAAGAGTAGTCGGATGAGCCTGGTGCTATCCAAACTGCCCAGGCCTTCAGCTTCCTGTGGCTGTTCTAATGCCCGATTCTTTACAAAGCCCTCTTCTGTGTATTCCTACCCTTCTCCTTCTCTCAATTCTCTACTTGCCTTTCTCCTCCTCCTTTCTACCCTTAACTTCTGTAAAAATGAATTTAAAAAAAATTGAGTTTTATTTATTTTTTCTGCCTTGTAAATGTAAGACATTACTTTTGGGGATCTGTGGGAGAAAAGATGCATGAGCAAGTCTGAATTAGTTTTGCGGTGTTCTTGTCTTTCATGTTCTGTTTGAAAGCAGCATTGTCTCTCTTAAGTGCTGTAATATCTTGAACTAGCCGCTTATCAAGCATTTCTAAGTAGAGCTCTGTGTGGCTTTGATTTAATGAAAACATTAATTCTTTTCTAATGACAGCTTCCTTTTGTCCAAAAGTGCTAACACCTTGTGATTCATGAATGACAGGGTCCCTGGGTGAGGTTACCTGGAAGACAAGAGGCAAGTAGCTGAGTGACCTCAGGCAAGTCACTGAACCTGTCTGGGGGCCCCCTTTCATTTTCTGGAAAATTAGGTGCTGCACCTTATGATTGCTAAGGTCTCTTAGGGCTCAAATTCTGCAATCCTGTGACTTGACTTATTCCAATGGTTATTAATTTTTTAAAAAAGCTCTGATTTATTAAATACTAGGTGCATGCTAGGAATTGTGTTAAGATCTAGAAGTCCCTATTCAATCTACTCATCACATGTCTGGTAATTTAAAAAACACTCTTAGAAACCCCATTTTATATGTGAGAAGACTGAGGCTTAGGGAAGTTAATCAACAGGTCATTCTTAAGTCCATGTTCTTCTTAGCTGCACTCTTTCATAGATTTCATTCTAGCTTATGTTCAACTTATCAAATGGGATTTAAATTAATGAGATTTTACTGAACTTAGGAACATTTCTCTCTTAATATCTTCCCATCCATCCTGCTAATTGGTCTTATAATTTTAGGCTCAGAGGATTTTATCCTGCTCGACATAGAGGGATGAGAGATGGCAAAAAGGGCACAGTACCTGAAATGCTTATTTTGACCTTTCCCATCAGGATCTTTACTCATAGTTAAACTCCTCCATATTAGACAGGAAGGAACGTCAGCCCTGTTAGACTCTGTGACTCACAGGATCGTTCTCTTGTTCCAAATCCTAACATACCTCGATCCAATTCCTCCAACACATTTATTAATGACCAAATAAACTGACATCCTATTTTTGTCTCCTGATCAGAGCTCCTAAGCAACTGCACTTCTTGGCATCCACTTAGGTGCTTTTATTTCTTGCAAAAGAAAGGGGAGGATGCATTATTGGTGCAGGTGATCAATTACTCATTTCTTCAGGGGGAAAAAAATTTCCTGCAGGTTGCCCTATTTAGGTAGCAACATAAGTATTGAGCCTTCTCATGCTCTCAGTTGCTATTAGCTTTATTTCCCTCATTCTCTCAGAGTCTCTCTCTCCTTCTTGGGTTCCCTCCCACTCATGTTTTAAGCACTGGCATCCTCTGCTAACATCCTAGAGAGAACCTTTTAATTTTTTATTCCTGTGGCCTCTAGAGAAACGCGTTGCCATTGGAGGGGTGCGGGAGCTTTAGCCAGGTTTATGAAGGGCAATCAGGAGCCTCCTGGAGGCTTAATGCAAAGCGGTAGGTGTTGCATTTCAAGTTTCTTTGCCACACTGAGTTTCTTGGGGTAGTTTTTCAAAGAGCCCCTATGATGTGTTCTCTGTATATTTTTTTAAACAAAAAGAAAGGAAGGAAAAAAGAGCCCACATATCGTCCTAGAGCACAAATTAAGCAGGACATACTGCAGTTCCCTTCAATGCCGCCCAGGCTCTTATACCCATGACATTTCCATTACCCTTTTGTGAAACCTCGTTGCATGGGAGAAAAGTTGGCAATGACTCTTTGTTACTAGTTTCTCATAATCTGTTCATTTTTGCGTCCCCTGAGCCACTTCAAAACCACCTTGGGTCCTATAGCATAGGGGACAACAATTACAAAACAGAAAAAGGACACGAACTGAGTGTCCTTAGATGACAGACACTGTGCCTAAGTGCTATGTGTGCATCATTTCCTTTAAGCTCAACAGTGACTGCATCAAAGAGATTGTGGTAGTTGTATCCCCATTTTGCATATAAGGGGAAGACACAGAAATTACTTTGTCCGAGGTCACCCAGGTAGAAAGTAGAGGAGACTAGCAAAATTTAAGTCTTTGTGGCTTTACCTCATCACACTTGCACAAATTTGAGGCAAATTGAACTCTTCATTAGACCTACTGCAGAAAATCATGGGGCTTCTGGTAAGGAGACAACACTGGTTGGAGTGTTATCTCCTCCTTCGAGTGAGCATTTTGGTCCAGCTCGGGCAAATTAATGTGTCATGCACTTTGGACAATTTGGGAATGTCTAGTGAACATGAAATGCACGTGCCCTGCTGCCTAGGTATTGCACTGCTCAGTATTTATCTAGAAAAACTAGCTCATTGTGCAAAAGGAGACATCACCAAGAATGTCTACTGCAAAGTTGTTGCCATGGTGAAAACTAGTGTAGGGACCAAGGACCTTGACCCCTCAAAGGTCTGCTGAAAAATCACTGAAATGAGGCAAATTGATTACTTGGAGAGAAGACAAACAAATGTACTTAACGTGTGTACATGGGAATCTCCAGAATGAAGACCCAAAGATACAGGGGAATTGACTGTTTTTATGCTTAGGTTCAGCAGAGTATGTACAGCCGTGTAGAAATACGAGTGGATTGGCCTGGTATGGTGGCGCACACCTGTAATCCCAGCTACACAAGAGGCTGAGGCCGGAGGATTGCTTGAGCCCAGGAGTTTGAGATTGCAGTGAGCTGTGATGATGCCACTGCACTCTAGCTTGGGCAAGAGAGTGAGACCCTGTCTCACAAAAAGGGAGGGGGGGAAGCCCAAAAGAAAATATGATTGGACACAAAGAGTATGATCTAATGCTAGCAAATTAAGTGGAGTAGCCCAGCAAGTCCTATCTTTCTAGAGTTTTCTTGGCTTCTCCGAGCATGCATTCCTTTCTTCTGAGTATGGGACAGGACACTTACTGGAATGGGGGTCTTAGGATATACAGTCAAACAAGGAAGGTCAGTCAAACTTCTTCATAGTCAATTTTCACACAGAATAATTTTAAGTTTATGGCTGGCTTTTAGGACAAAAGGGGTCTGATTTCTATGACCTACTTTGAAGAAGTGGGATTCTAGTTTCTGTGAGTAGCCTCAGGGAAGAAGGGGATTGAGAGACAGAAAGACAGGAGATCAGGGAAAAACTTGCTTCCAAGGCCTTTGTTTTGGGGGTACTGTTTTCTGAGCCCCAACACTAGAAACAAATGTTTACCAATCAGTAAATGGATTAAGAAATTATAACTTAATACCTGCAATCATATATAGCATTTATAAATGAACCAGGTCTGCATCAGTCAACAGATAAAACTCAAATATGTTGTATTGCAAAAGCAAGGGGTAAAAAGATGTGACCTATGTGAAAAGTATGAAAATACACAATATTTATATATTGAATATTTATGGGTACACACATTCAATAAGCATAAGGACATGGACGGGAGGCATACTAACCCACTTGAGGATTTTCTCCAGGGAGGGAGAACATGGGATTAGGAAATGATGGCAGAGGGGAGGGGGCTTCTGCTGTATATGCAACACACTTTTATCAAGTAAAAACTCAGAAAAAATTGTGTGAAAATGTTAGGTTGTTAAATGCAGGTGATAGGCATATGAGTATTTCTTACTAGTCTGATTCTCTGTACTTTCCCGTGTGTGTGTGTGTGTGTGTGTGTGTTTACTAGTCTGAATATCCATTTATTTTTAAATTTCAGAACATTACGGGGTACAAATGTTTTGGTTACAAGTATTGCTTTTGTACAGTTTGAGTCAATGTTATATAAGTATGTCCATCAACCAGATACTATGCATTGTACCCATTAGGTGTGAATTTACCCAGTCCCTCTTCCCCCTTCCTACCTGCTAGATTTCCATTGAATTTTACTTTCATATGTGCATATAAGTGTTGATCAATTAATTCCAGCTTAATAGTGAGTACATGTGGTGTTTGTTTTTCCATTCTTTTGATATACTTCGCTTAGAAGGATGGTCTCTAGTTCTACCCAAGTTGTTACAAAGGTATTAATTTCCCATTTTTTATGGCTGAGTAGTACTCCATGGTGTACGTACACCACATTTTATTAATCCACTCATGTATTGATGGGCACTTGGATTGATTCCACATCTTTGCAATTGTGAATTGTGAGGCTATAAATATTTTAGTGAAAGTGTCTTTTTTTATAATTTTTTTTCCTTCGGGTAAAGCCCTAATAGTGGGATTGCTGTATCAAATGGTAGGTCTACTTTTAGTTTTTTGACATATCTTCATGATGCTTTCCATAGAGGTTGCACCAGTTTGCAGTTCCACCAGCAGTGTGTAAATGTCCCTTTGTCTCTGCATCCATGCCAGCATCTGTTGTTCTAGGACTTTTTGATAAAAGCCATTCTCACTGGACTTAGGTGATAAAATGGTGCTGGGAAAATTGGATAGGCACATGTAGAAGACTGAAACAGAATCTGTACCTCTCGCCACTCAAGAAAATTAATTCACAATGGATAATAGAGTTAAACATAAAGCATGAAACAGTAAAAATCCTGGAAGAAAATGTGGGAAAAACTCTTAGAGACATTGGCCTGGGCAAAAAACTTAAGACTCCAAAGGCAATCACAGCAGCAACAAAAATAAATAAATGGGACCTGATTACATTAAAAAGCTTCTGTGCAGCCAAAGAAAGAATCAATAGAGTGAATAGACAACCTCTACAGAATGGGAGAAAATATTTGCATGCTATACATCCAATAAAGGGCTAATAACCAGAATCTACCAAGGACTCCAGCAAATCAGCAAAAAAAAAAAAAAAAAAAAAAAAAATCAACTCCATTAAAAAGTGGGCAAAAGACATGAACAGAAGCTTTTCAAAAGAAGAAAGGCTAATGGCCAATAAACATGAAAACATGCTCAACATCTCGAATTAGGGGAATGCAAATCAAATGCACAATGAGAGATAATTCTTGTGCATTAATACCAGCTTATAACTAACTTTTTTGAGTAGGAGAGAAGAGAAAGTGTCAGAAGAACTATCCGAACGCGAGACACGTGTGTGTTTATAGACTCCCCAGACCCCACGGTGTCAAAGCTGCTTCCAGCGAGCTCCCGGGGACACTGAGCAGATGGTAAATGTGGGGGGCCCCGGGGTCGCCAAAGCCGCTCAGCCTTCCAGATGATCCTCCAGCCATGTCTTTGCCTCTGCACCAGCAGGATGGCTCCCTGCAGTGGACGTGCTAATGTTTTCTCATCTAACTTTAAAAGGCAAAGGCTCTTACCACTCCTGTGGGGCAGAAAAGTCAGTCATGAGTTCATTTCTCTTGATGTCTAGACTAAATGTTGCTCCCCTTTGGGGGCTCTAATTCTTCCTGAAGCAATCTGTGCTTGGGCAAGCCTGAAAAACATGGGCCCTTCCCAAGCACAACAGGGAGGGCGTTTTGTGGTTCTGTCTACTCAAACCCTAAAGTTCTCCCTGATTCTGCCGTTGGTGAAACTGCCAGGCCCTTTACTCCAAACTAACTCACCATCTTATTCTTCCATAAATAAGTTTGATGCCCATTCCAGGCAGGCCTTTAGTTCATTATTCCCAGTGGTGTCTCTCCTCCTCCTCTCCGTTGCCTCTTCCACTCTTCCTCCTCTTCCTCTTACTCCTCCTCCCCTCCCTCCTCCTCTGATCCTGCTCTCCCTCCCCCTTCTTTCTTCTCCTCCCCCTTCTGCTACACCTCTTCCTTCCTCCTTCCCCCACTTTCCCTCTTCTCTCTCCCCCTCCTCTAACTCTGCCATCCCCCTCTTCCTCTCCCTTTCTCCCCTCCTCTCCCTCTCTCCCCTCCTCTCCCTCTCTCCCCTCCTCTCCCTCTCTC